>JAQZBX010043451.1:0-21673 GCA_029593785.1 Cabassous unicinctus | reverse complement strand
CATCCAGATATTCTGGCCTCAAGTTAACTCCCAGTTACCCAGGGAGGACCCCCAAGGGACCTCATTCAGACCACTCCCAGAGCCAGGCCTCACCCACAACTTCCAGCTGTTATTTCTCTTCCCATCAAAATTTACCTGGACTCCCTCCTACATCGTACGGTACTTGGTACTTTCTCCAGCCATCTAATAGACCATATATTTTTTTTTTCCCCTCACTTGTTTTTAAATTGTTTTTAGGAATGCTGGTTATACAGTGTGATCCCTACCAAGCCATGCATTTTTTACTATGGAGTAAAAATGACCTCGATTCAGAAATTTATCTCATCTCTGAGAGTATCTATGACCCTGTGACAGGCTGACGGGGAAAAATTGGGGGAAAGGGAAACTTCCCAGAGGCCCTCTATGTGTGCACAGTCACCAATTCCATCATAAACTTTCTCCTTCCTAAGCTCTGTATCATCTGTTCTGCTTGTGTTAAGAGTAGGTGAGGTGAGTGGAGTGACCTTTACAATGCTGTGGGACAATGCGGGAGGGATAGAGAAGGAGGGGTGTGGGAAGAGAAAAGTCTATCTGCTTTAAATGCTACAGCTAAAAGCTGTTGACTAGCTCAGCTCCCCCTAGAAGACCCCATGTGACACGGCCCCTCAATTTCACTCTGTCCTGCACTATCATGTCTGAATCCACAGTCATGAGCACCATCCCCAGCCTTCCTACAACAAAAACTTTTTCCTTGCCTTCTTTAACCTTTACAAATAGACTCAAATATCTTGGAATAAAATGTTTTCTAAAATTAAAGAAATGAATTCCAAACATCCCCAAGTGGGCAGTTCAAGTGAAAAACTTCCAGTGTCCCCTTCCAACTCTAAGATGCCATTGTCTCTTCTGCCAGATCACAAACTGTTCACAAGTGAGGTTCTGGCCTCAGCTCATCCATGACATATAAAAACCTTTTAGCACCTCTATCATTAGAGAAAAACAACTGGTGAGTCTGGGACATAGGGTAGAAGGCATATATGTCACCATTTGTCTGGAAACCTTCAGACAGCCCAGGGTTAGTGACTCCTAATTGTTTATTCGAAGAATAATCTCAGTAAAAAGTAATGCAAGGTTTTGTCAAGGTTTGTTTGTCATTTGTGTGTGTGTGCATGCATGCACATGCTTGTACACACATGATTCAAAAGGAAAACAAGAGTGAAAGAGCAAGAGGGGAGAGAATGCCTGTTTCGTGTTATACTATATTGTACTTAGAGAAAATGCAAGCAACACAAGGATGAATTCCTTATTCCAGAAACCAGTTTCATTACAGTCTAACTGTTCACAATTGGGCAAAGTCTGATGTCCTACTCCTAGATTAGTTGAGAGGCTTACTCACCAAACCATTCAATAAGGCTTAGCTAATTGCCATTATTTGATGATGAAAGCAAGCAACATCTCCAAAGGAGTTTATTACTAATTTATGTTTAAATTATATTTTTTACATTCCAAACCATTTTTACACTAAAAATCTCAAAACTTAGATCTTCTTTGTTGAACATAGGTTAAATATTGCTCTGAGTTATTTTTGTTAATCCAAGTTCCAGGAGTTTGCATTGATTTCCTTCTATTTTCTTAGGAAGACTGTCAGCAGGCAATGCTATCAACTATGGATCTGAAGTCAACAGGTGGGCGTTACAGCCAGTTTTTGCAAATCTGCTGGGCATTTACAAAATTTTCTAACAGGGACTGGTGGTAAAATTTCATTTTACTTCATTTACACTGAATAGTAAAGTTGTTCACTTGGTATTTGTTAGGAGAAGCTAAGAAGAGCATATAAAATAAAATAGATGGATGTCATGGCCTACAGAACATCAAAGATCTTTACTACAGGCATGATCTGGAAGAGTCTAAAAACCTTATTTCATGGTGCTTTCAAATTATAAATTTTTTTTAACAAAAAAAACAATTGTGGGGAATTGTGCCTGCTTCCTATTGCTAGTGCTGGCTAGGGAAAAACACTAAAAGGCAAAGCAGAAAGAACACTGAATTGGATTTCTCTCCCCTCCAATGCACAGTATTATGGTGAAAAGAGCTTTTATAGAATTAAATTCAAATATTCAAACAGGCACTTTCTAGATGTTTGGGGAAATTAACCTCCCTGAGCCTTTCATTACCACGAAAAATAGCAGAGATAATGTCTGTAGAATACCTAATATGATGTCTTTTTCAGATAGTCTTTATTATTCTACATAAATACTATTAAAAGATCAAAGAGAAATAGGACTGTGTTCTGTCATCTTTCCTGGTATCATCCAACAGTATAGAGCTGGATCCCTGGTAATCTGATTATGATTTGAGTCAGGGATTTATGAGAGGGAAAAAGTTCCCTATCACATTACTATTCTCTGCATCATTTGGCTTCCTAAAATAGGGACTGTGCATCTTTTAGCAGAAATAGATGTCTGAGATAGCTGTTAAACTGTTTATGAGTGTTCAAGTCACAAGTACGAGGTAAATTAACCTGAAATAGAGCCGATGGTAGAAAAGAGCCTAGAAATGTGACTTTATTCCGCAATGGAGATGGTGCTCATGTGTGGGATTTCTTCTGGCTTCATAGGAAACAATTTAGTAAGGAAGTAAGTAACAGACCTCCTGCACATGAGGTAGCCCACGTTTCTCAAACAGCTCTTCCATTTACCAGCTGTATGAATAGAAACAAATTACTTTCTCTGCGGCTTCATTTCCTTATTTGTAAAATGGGAATTATGCTTTTATTGCTTCACAAGGATTGTTATAAAACCAAAAGAGATAATGTTCAGGAAGTCTTTTGCAAATCATAAAGTTATAGGCAAATGTGTTCTCCATCTCAGCGATCAAGCCACTCCCATCCAGTGATGGCTGGAACCAAAATCCAGCAATCATCTCTGAGTCTTGTCTCTCTCTCTCTCAATCATCCACCACATCTGATCCATCAGCACGTCCAGTAAGCGCTACTTCCTAAACATGTTCTATATTCACTTCTTTCTACCTCTTAGTCCCTTCCTGATCCAAGGCACCAAACTGTCTTCTCTCAGCCACTAAAATAACCTCCTAACCCACCTCTGTTTACACTTTGACCTCACTAAGAACCATTTTACAAACAAGAGCGAAAATGACCTTAAGACATAAATCACGAGACAACTAAACATCACATACCTCGTCTGGAAGTAGCCAATGACATTATGAAATATTCTTAACAAATAAGTTAAAACTGAATCTGAGTAGCCCTCAGATGCCTTTAAATCCATAAGAAATATAGGGGAGAGTGGGACATATTAAAGGACATCACAATAAAGCAATCAGTAAAATTCAAACTGGTAAATTCAAAGGATCAAAACATGCAATGTCATCAATGAATAAGTTGTAACGTAAATAAAAAGATGGGCAAACAAACTGAGAGTTAAGAGACATATCAACCAATTCCAATGTATGTACTTTATTAGGATCTCAACTGAAATGGGGATCATGTAAAAAAGAGACATTTGGAGAAGTTTAAATACTGGTGACATGTTGGATAGTAATAAGTGTTTTTCAGCATAATAATAGTTTTGTGATTGTTTTTTTTTAAAGAGTCCTTATTGTTTAAAGATACATACTAATATATTTATAAGCAAGATGATATCATGTCAGAGATTTATTTCAAAACAATCAAACGGGGGTGGATGTTGGGGTACAGATGAAATAAGTTTAGCTATGACTTTATAATTGTTGAGGCTGTGTAATGGTTATGTGGGGGTTCATTATACTATTCTCTTACTTTGTATATGTTTGAAATTTTTCATAATAGTTTTTTAAAATTGTATCACATCACTCCCTTGCATTGCCTTTCTATCACATATAAAATCCAAATTCCTTATCCTGTCTTAGAAAACCCAGCAATAGTGTTCAACTGTGGCTTCATATAGGATTTGCTTGGACAGCTTAAAAAATACTGATCTTTGGGCTCCTCCCAAGAGATTCTAATTTAATTATTTTGGGGTGGTTTAGGGGGATTGGTACTGTTTAAAGTCCCCTGAGTGGTTCTTATGGGAGGCCAGGCTCTAGAACCACTGTCCTGCATCGTCAGCCCTGCCTACGTCTCCAGATGTATCCGGTCTTTTCTAGTTCTCACTCACTGAGCTCTAGTTTCTCTGGCCCAACCCAAGGTCACTAAGATTTTCTTCTATCTTTTCTTCTAAAAGTTTTATAGTTTTAGCTCTTTCATATAGGTCTATGATGATCAAGTCAGTTTTGACATAAAGTATGAGGTAAGATTTGAGGGTTTTTTTGTTTTTCTTTTTGATTTGTTTTGTTGGCATAAATTGTTTTCTCACCATTTGTTATAAAGATCATCCTTTCCCCATTGAATTGCTTTGGCACCTTTATCAAAAATCATTTGAATATATATATGGATCTATTCCTGGACTCTTTATGTTTCATTGATTTATGTCTTCTTGTATGCTGAAACCAACACTGTCTTAATAACTGTTCTTCATAATAAGTCTTGAAATCTTACAATATAAGTCCTTAAACTTTATTCATTTTCAAGATGGTTTGGGCTATTGTTTTTCCATTTAAATCACTTTCAAGCATCTACAAAAAATCTTACCATAACCTAGTCACTTTGTAGCCCATTGATGGATTTTAATTCTCTGAGTTTAACATTTTTTAAATTTGTTTATCATCTATCTATCTCCACTAGAATATAAGCTCCATGACAGCAGAGGAATTATCTGTTGTTTAATCTCTACTGTATCTCCAGTTCCTTGAATAGTGCCTTTTGCATAATAGGCTCTCAATAAATTTATTTCTTAAATAAATGAATTCATTAGTCTAAGGTCTGATTTTTCTCACAACAACCTGTGTTGTATATGGGATCTCTTCCTTACCATTGAAGAATTCAGGGGTTGATCACCCTTCTATAGTATCTTCTTGAATTAGAAGAGTTTTCTAATTCACCCCTACATCTCCTTTGCACCCATCCCTACATCTCCTTTGTACCAAGAAAGATTGAGAACAGTCAAAATGTAGTGGAAGGACCATTGGCCTGAAAATTAAAATAGTGAAGTATCTAATTCTGCTCTGTCATTGGTTAGGAATGTGACCTTGGGAAAGTCACTTAACCTCTCCAGACCTCTTTTATTAGTTAGTTAGTTTTCATAAGCCTGTTATTTGAGGATAATAATTTTACCTATCCCATACATAATTTATGAGGATTCAAGGAGATAATTCTTGTAAAGTATTTGGTACATTGCCTGTCAGTAAATGTTATTGTTATTACCATTAGCATTATTTAGAGAACTAAACTTTTAGAATCTTCTTTGGGGTTGTTTCAGGACAGACTTAAAACTAGGAAAAACTGAAGAGAGCAAATAGAAATAACAGAAACTTAAAAACCTGTACACAAATGTCCGTAGCAACAATATTCATAACAGTTAAAAAGTGGAAACAACACAAATGATCATCAACTGATAAAAGGATAAATAAAATGTGTTATATACACAAAAAAGAATATGATTCAGCCATAAAAAGAAATGAAGTACCAATACATGCTGCAACATGGATGAACCTTGGAAAACTTACGCTAAGTGAAAGAAGCCAGACACAAAAGGCCATATATCATATGATTCCATTTATATGAAATGTCATGAATAGGTAAAACTATACATAGAGAAAGCAGATTAGTGGTTGCCTAGGGTTTGGAAAAATGAGGGGAATTAAGGAGTGACAGCTGAAGGGTATGGGGTTTCTTTTTAGGAGTAATGAAAATGTTCAAAAATTGATTGTAGTGATGGATGCACAGCTCCGTGAACATACTAAAAACTATTGAATTACACACTTTAAGTGGGTAAATTGTATGGTGTAGCAGTTTGGCATTGTTTATGAATTCCAAAAATAGATATTGGATTATGTTGGAACATGAAGCCTTAGGCTGGAAGGGCAGCATTAGCTCTGCAGTGCAGTCGGGAGGGGTAGACAAGATGACTGGCTAAATCAGTCCATTCTTTCTTGACGCATTTGAACCTAGTTAGGGACCTGGTGTATCCAGCACAGGGAAGGCTGGCCAGCTGGGAAGCATTCATGTGATGTGGAAATAGGGACCATCTTTCCAACCTATACCGACCTTCGCTATTTGAGAGGCCCACATGAGAGATTGAATTTTCCTCCTTCCCTAGGGCTGTGAAGGTGAGAGATTGGACACAAAGCCTTTCTATAGAGAAACACCAAAACTTCTCAAGGGCACCACAACTCTTGCTGCTAAGCACTGATAAACCGCAGGAGGCAGGTGAGGGGATTAACCTGAACCAAAGAGAACAGGAAATGTGTGAGGAGAGAGAGCTGCTACAAACTCTTAGGTTTTCAGCCTTCCAGGAAGAGCACAGAATGCTGCAGGGCTGGGGACACGGTTCACTCCACACTGAGTACACAGAGGACCATAGGCTAAGAATAGTGTCTCAGTTTTCTCCACAATGGATCACACATTAAAACTCAGGCAGACTAGAAAAATGGGTCTTTTTTGCTTACAGGGAAGGTTATGTTTATCTCTAAGCCAGCCCAATTTCTTTGACTCCCACTTGCCAAAAACGTGTTCCACACATTCTACTGCTTGCTTTCTCTGATAGAGCAGCATGCTGGGAAAACAGGAAAGGGGCACCAAAGAAAGAGAAGGCATGAGGAACTAACAACAATTTGCCACTGAAGGACACTTTAAGAGATAACTGGAAGGTACAAGTGCCCTTGAAGGAAAGATGCTGGGAGAGTACACAATACTACAGAAATAATGCTTTTCAAATTAAAAATGATAAGGTACAAAAGAGCATCCCCAACTGTAGCATTCTGTGTTTGAAAAAGCAATTTTAACCATCAGAGCTCAAAGCATATAGAAAAGATTTCCCTGATTCCTCTTTAGATCATATAAGGAAGAAAAAACCAATTATTCCCCAATGTACCCAAAGTATAGGAGGGAAAATGTAAGGAAAGCAAGAAAAAAGCACAGAAGGTTATGGATACCTACGGGCCTCTTCCCTCCAGTACAGGAATCCTATACCCACAATACCCAGTCTCTGTTTAAATGCACCTGGTGACAGGAGCTCTCACTTCGTCAGGAAGTCCACTGGATGATTGGCAGCTCTCCCCACATAATGGTTTCTCATTATGCTGTGCCCACATCTGTCCCTTACAGCTTCCCTTTCTCTGTTCTTTGGAGCAATACAAAATAAGTCTACTCTTGCTCTCCTTTACCAAGGGGCTTCAAATATTTGGGGGCAATTATCAGCCCTGCCTTACTGCATCCTCATCCAGTATATTTCTCCCTCTCCTCCAGTCGATGCTCACATTACTGAATTCCTAAACTTCTGCATCCCAATTGCCTTCCTTTTCCTGTAGCAGCACAGCCCTTGGGCATCGGTCTGAAGTGGGAAGGGGACTCCATTATTCTTCTTGCTTCTGACAGATGACATGACTGAACTGCCTTCTAAAAATTGGGCAAAAGCATCTCAGTCAATCAATGTAATAATCTGGGCAGAAGCTGCTTTGGGTTATTATGGAGAGACAATTGGCATAAAGTCTAATACTTGCCTTTCAAATTTTGGAAATAGAATTTTTCCTGTCCCTCCTGCTCCTGGTTCTAGGGGGAAAAAATCCCACTTATCGACTCCCTGGTGAGCATGCATACACACAGACTCATAAACACACACACACACTATATTAATACTTTGAAATGAAGCCAATATACATACTGTGTATCTGAGGGCACCCAGGACCTGATCCAGGAAACACTCAGAAAAAGGAGCCAGTTTTTCTAGCAGATACCTGACACCCAGAGGGAACAATTGATCTGAGAGTTTCTCATTGCTTCCCAACAGAGGTAAGTGGGATTTCCCCAAGAGAGGACAGAAATGTTTCTACCTTGGCTCAGCTTTCTGAGTCCAGCTAAGAAGAAAGTACAGTTAAGTTAGCAAAGAAGCTGAATACAATTAAAGGACCTCTTTGAAGTATTGCTTTGTATAAGAAATCCTCAAAAAATAACTTATTCTTTAAAACCAGAAGAAGTTTAATGGCTCCACTCACATGTATCATCTTTTTATCAGCTTCTCCAACACCCAATTTGGCCATCTCTAAGGGTAGGTTTAGAGACCATGAGGATCTACTTTGAGCAAATAATTAATCCTCTACTGCCCTTCTGCCAATTTATATCCCCCTCCTTAGAAGTTCTGTTCAGGTTTCTTTGGACAACTGAACATTCAGGTCTGTGATTTATGCCATGATGTCTTTCATCTGATTGTCCTCTACATTTGATGCAAGACTTGTTACCATGCATGGGTTAGGAATATAGTCCCAAACCAAAGAAATGGTTATGAAGTTAAATAAAAATAAAACACCAAAAACAGGATCCACAATTACAAACTAATTAATAAAAAAATTGTAGTATAGATTTCTAAGTTGATTGCTCAGAATTCGAAGTACATTTTCTCATGGAAATCATGTTATGCACAGTAATGTGAGGGAGTTGAAATAATATTATTTGTGCCCTATTTTGGGTAAAAGAGACCTTGTGAGGAAGTGGATGTAGCTCAAGTGGTTGACTGCCTGCTTCCCATGTACAAGGTACCGGGTTTGATCTCCAGTACCTCCTAACAACAAAACAAACAAATGAAAAAAACAACTCTCATTGGGGAGCGGATGTAGCTTAGGGGTTGAGCACCTACTTTCCATGTACAAGGTCCTGGGTTCAATCCCCAGTACCTCCTAGAAAAAGAGAGAGAGAGAGAGAGACACCTTGTGAACTGGCTTGAGTACCTGATCATCATTTATAATATCTCATAGGAAAATGCATTCCTGTTCCTGTTCACCTTGATCTTTTCTCCTGGTTATTGCAATGACAGGTATGATTGGGTTTTGTTTTCATCGGACAACAGAATGAGTGAATAAATGCCTTTGCTCATTCCATAAATATTCATTAAGCACCTATCATAGTCAGGTGTTATAGATGTTGGGGATATAGAAATAGTCCTTGCCCTAAAGGACTTCACAGTTGACTGGGGGAGAGAGACAAGTAAATTAAGTCCATTTTGATGGTGCTACCAAGTTGTCTGTCCAGGGTACAGAATGGTGGTCAGAGACACGGACGTGGATGAGACCTCAAGAGAGAGTGAGTAGAGTGAGATAAGACAGAATAAAAAACCTTGTGGAATATCACCATTAAAGGGGCTGCTGGGAGAAGTCTACCAGGGAAACCGAGAAGGTGGCAAAGAGGTTGTAAGGTGGAATGCATCACAGAAACCAATAAGGAGTGCACTCCAAAGAGTGTGGTAATAGTACCTCAGTTATTAGTCATTTACTCCTTCCCTTTGGTATGTATATTGCTAGCCCAGACTCTCCCCTGTACTGGGAGCACCCCTTCCATATTCCACATCTCCACATGAATGGCTAATAGGCATCTCATAAAACAGCTAATAGTTAGAAACAATGTTTGGACAAGTATAAGAGAATAGATTATTCACAAGAGCCAGAACAAAACTCCAAGGCTCCTTGGGAAAGATGGGTTATAAGATTTGCCTTAGGGAAGTTGTAAAAGACTGAAGAAGAGGCCTTAACTTTGGAAAGAAGAGTGATAGGTATGGAGCCTTGAATATGTCTATTAAGACTTGACTAGTCAGATTATAGATAAATTAAGGCAAGACCCCCCAAGGGGATATTTGCTCACCCTCCTTAAGCACTAGTCATCCAGTCTAAGGAAAATTCTCTCCTTAAATTAGATAAAATGAAACTCAGTTGATAGGCAATTTGAACAAGCATGAATAAATAGCTGTTAGGGCAAGTTGCTTAGGACAACAGGAAGCATTTTATTCCTCTTCAAAACACTTTTTATTTGTAAGGAAAAAATAAAATTTAAGGAAATCTTAAAGACCCTCCCTCCTCCCTATGCATTATTTCATAGGATAACCTGGATTCCGATAAAAGAATCACTGAATCACATGGTTCCTCCTGTGGTAGGTCAATTTTATTTAAGAAAACTGAGGTGCAGCAAGAGCTGTTGACATTTCAAGCAGTGAGCATCCTGCTTCTTAGCAAAAGTGCTTAATAGGTAGGGAATTAAAAGAGAAGTGAAATGCAACAGAACTTCCTCTCAGCATATGTTCAACCAATCCTTTCCAATGTGAAAGACTCCAATGTTAACTTTTTAATTTGCTTTTGTAAAAAGTAATTGCTTCTCAGGGATTCACTTTACATGAGGCCAAATGATGATTAAACACTCACAGATTAAATATTATCTTGGACCAATGGTTTCCTGATTTAGCCTGTTTTCTGCTATAGAAAAGATTTCCACAATCCACCCACCTGTATTCCTGCTCCAGGATCTGTGATGTCATAAACCTCTGTGGTTGCCTTAGAAACGTGGTGAGGATTGTTTGATTTCCTCTGGAACATCTGTGAAGGTGGTGTCTGGATTATTTCATTTCTCTTTCCTGTACTTAATTCAAGAAAAAATGACTCCTGGTTTGTGAGTCAAAAAGGTTTTCCAAGACCATTAACATTAGATTGGCATTACTACCAAAGGTCAGAGACTTTACCTGCCACTAACTGTCATTGTCTTCATGATGATCAAAAGCATTTTTCTACCAGCCATTGCCTCTGCTCAGGGCACACCAAGAACTTAGCTAAAGCTCTTACCAGGATGTGACTACGTGCAAACTTTCACCCAACATCTGGTCCGTAACTTGCCAAAAGTCTGGTATAAACCATGAAGAGGGAGAATTTATTAGAGAGGGTGCTTGCTAGATTAGACCCTTGTTAAGAACATTAATAAATGAGGTTGGAGTGGGGGAGGATTATCTAGTATTTGAGGCCACTTCTAAATAAGGCATTGTAGGAAACATAAACATGAAGACTTAAGGTGCTTCTGGAGAAAAGGCATGAAATGTTCACATAAAAAAATATAATAGCATTAGGCAGAATTTGATTTTCTTAAAACTGACATCACTTCCTTACCACAAGCCAAAAGTTCCCCATATTATGTACCCCAATCTCTTCTTCAGCCCTGGGGACTTAAAGACTGGCTTGGTTCTCCATTACCCCAGGTTGGATTTCCATGGAGGTTGATAGTTGTGGGATACAGAATTTAACCTATTCTATGTCAGACACTGTGCTAAGAATCATGTTAGGTTATAGACACATGGTGTCTGCACTCAAGGAATTAACAATCTAATTAAGCAAATCCCATCATTCTACTCAGAAAAAAACCCAAAAAACAAAACTGAGATCCAGCCAAATTCCAGTGTTTCTCCTGCATAATCCAAATGTAATTTATATCATCATATCCTGAGATGCTTGATTAAAATGCATATCTTACTGAGCCCCATCTCATAGGTTTCAATGAAAATATCTGGTGGATGAAGGCTGAATCCATAATTTAACAAACTCCCTGAGTGATTCTTATATCTATTAAACTTTGAGAAACACTAATAAACTAGTTCATAAGAGTAAGCATCATAGAGAAGTCCCATGTTGCTTCTTAGTTGCTCGGAAGAGTGGAAATCAACACAGAATGTTCCCCTATTAGTGTCTGAGTCAGCCAGAGACATTGTGCTGATCAATCTACAGAAGATAAGAAGAATTTGGGGAAAGGAATTTGTAGCATCCAAAGCCTTCAAATGGCTTTGAGGAAGTCAGGAGCTCTCACTATGCGGCCAAAGTGCCTGTCATAATGGACAGATACATTCCCAAAGGGCCCTACAGGGGCACTGGGAGGAAGGGAAGCTTCGCAGCACAGAGCCCCTCTCTGGGTAATTCTGATCATGTTACCTTTACTCTGATGTCACTAATCTCTAGGGCCAACTACACCAGGACAAAAGAGCACATGCCCTCGTGCCTGTGGCCCGTACTTAGAGAACCTGCTGCACCTGCCTCTTTGTCCCTCCCAATGCAGCCCCCAAGGCTGGGTGGCCCCAGCAGAATATGAGGCATTTCAGCAAAGTTTGTTTTTATCTGTTCTGGTTTACCTTTCAGGCCCCTTACTCCTCTTTATTGCTGTTTTAGCTTCTCTAATGAAGAGGAAAAGGAATTTGGTAAATTATTTCACATTAAAGTATTAGGGATTTATGTGCTGACTTCTCTGATTGACTTGAATAGCTATTAAGGCATTTTAGCCCCTGAAATGTTAAGACTGGAAAGGAAATTGAGGACTTCCTCCCCACTCTCCTCAAATTATAACCACATAGGTTAAGAGTGCAGGGGTGGGTGGTGGGAATAAACAAAAACTGGTGCCAACTATATCTGGGTACTTACTTCATAGCAAAATCCAGGTCTAGCATTAGTATTTAAACTTGAAGTCTAATTGGGTTAATAGCTTTTAGTCCACCCCCGGCCCAAATGCTTTCATCCTCTGAAATGGCCATTTTATTTCCACATCAGATCAGTTCTCACATTCCTTCTGCCTTGCCCCCAGCTGCTCTTCTCTAGACTGGTGTCTGGAAAGACTCTGGGGTCAGAAGACCTTGATTTGAGTGAGCTCTACCATTTTCTAGCTGAGGACCTGGAGATTTTCACTTAACCTTTCTGAATCTCCATTTCCTCGTGTGTAAAAAGTGCATGACAATAACAATACACATAAGATTATTGTGAGCAACAGAAGACATGATGGATGTGCTCTGTAAATCTATAAAGCCCAATAGATACCGAATTGGAGAAGAAACGGTTATGCTCTGAATGATGCTGCCTACGTGGCCTGTGATAGGAAACCCTTATCCACTCTTGGTGGGAATGTAGAATGGTGCAGCCATTGTGGAGGACAATTTGGCAGTTCCTCAGGAAGCTAACTATAGAACTGCCATATGATCCAGCAATCCAAGTATTCTTAAACTCTATCACCTGAGGAAACCCCAACGGGGTTCTTCCTTGCACCCTGAAATAGCCTAATACCTAAATGTGAAATGTTATTTGAGGACATATTCCTCCTTTGTTTGGCTCCAAAACCCTTGGACCATGTACTAAGGTCACTTTGGGGGTGGGGGGGGGGGGGCAGAATCCAGCAACATTTCCTGAAATTAAAAAAAAAGAAAATCAGCATATTGATTAATAAAGTGATCACAGCTAGATTTGAAAAGACATTTGTGTAGTTGAGAAGACACCGCCCCCCCAAAAAAATTAACTCTCTGACTTTCAGACCTGCTCAGAGAAACCCTAAACCTATCATGTTCTCAAAATCATGTATGAGAATACTTAAAGCAGGGTCCTCTAAGAGGGGAGGTCCATGGATGGGGTTTAGGGATCCTCTGAACTCCATGAAATTGTACTCAATATTTGGAATTTATGTGCATTTTTCTGGACCATAGATTTCACCAAATTTTCGAAAACCTCAAATCAGTGGCTTAGATGTTCATACACACCTTGTTTGTGGGACACCTTTGATCTCTGGATCTAGTTTACAAATTTAATCTTTTTTTATTGGTTATTGTCATAGCTTGAGTTTCAATCCTAAATAATGGCATTCCTTTCCTGCCTCTTGTCCAGGCCACTTTTTTCCTTTCTCTTTTCTACTTCCCTCATTTTTCAGTTTCATGTCATCTCTCCTTTTCCTGTTGCCTTTTTAACTCCTCTAATTTCTCTCTCTTCTACCTCTAGGTTAGCCCACCAGTGACCTCCTTGTTGCTCATCTTTCAAAGCTAAATGGGTGCAACTGCCCTATTTAAAATGTTTCATCTGAGTCTCAGTCCTTCTCCTCCTCCCTCCATATTCTGGTACATCTATCCCCACCTTTCCCTTCTGCCAAGTGCCACAGTGTGAGTCATTGCGATATTAATAATGTTGCCCTTTATGTAGGAAGATGACATCACTAATCCACCATCAGTGGGACATGTGCCATTGCAGGATTTTCTCCATAGTAGGAACAAGTGGGCATTGATGTCTTCTCTGCTCAGTACCCCCAAGAACAATTTCAAAAATTTGCCACACTGAGATTTGGGATGCAACAGGTAGACCAAGAATCGAAAGAAGCCAACACTAGTCTGCCATGAGGTTTTGATCCAGGGCAAGAAGAGTCTTAGGGAACCCATGCCCAAAACTAGGAGAAATCAGAACACTTCAACTTTTTGTTGGAGCTGGTGTCCAGGTTCTTGGCTATGTGGCATAAAGAAATGTAAGGACACACCATAAGGTAGGCAAGGGAGTAAAGAGTTTATTAAGAAACGAGAAAGGAGATAAGTACACACATAAGACATGGGTGCAGGCACGCTCAAGGTAGAGACACTCATTCTTTGCCCTGGGGTTCCCTGTTTTATGGGGTACGGGGCTCCAGGGTCTGTGCTGATTGGCGTATTTGAGACAAATCAAGGGAAACTCATTGGCGGGGGTTGATTCTCTTAGGGGTTGCTGTCCAATGTGACTGGCTTCTGGCTGCTGTCCACAAGCTCTGCAGGACATGTTGACTGGTGGTGATTGGCTTTTGGTCACTGTCCACGAGGTGTGAGATAACATGGAAGTGGGTGGGTGGTGATGGTGGTGTCCCTCCTGCCCCTTCCCTCTTTCCCACCGTGTAATGATGTTGCTGGCTGCCCTCTGATAATGCCGCCCTTTGGTGTGTGCCGTAAGCTGCTCCTTCCTAACTTGCTTGTGTGAATCAGCAGGCCAATGCAAGTCAGCAGGCCGTTGCCTCAGCTTCTCTTGCCAGGTGGTATTTGTGTGGTTTATTAGGTTTTCTGCCCCTTCCTCCTTAGGTCCCTATTCTATCCTGCCTTGAACTGAAATTGGTTTTGTTTCTGGTTAGTTTCTATTGTTCTTCTCTAATTTGAATGTATCGGGTGTCAGGAATTACAGTCCTTAGTAAGGAAGCTACTAAGTGAGCACAGGTATGTTACATCATTATCTCTAATCCTCTCAACAGTCCACTGGAAACTGAAATTCCCAGAGATTAAGTAACTTGCAAAAGCCACAAAGCTAGTAAGTGACAGATGCAGGATTTGAAATGAGAGTTCTTTCCATAACACTAACCCACCACATGTGTTGCTGCTTCAGCTCCTCTCTTCTTGGATGCTGCTCAAATGAGCCCCAAGGGATGGCAAAGAAGAGCCCAGGAGCAACTTCAGCGACTGAGAGAGATCCTCCTAGGGCTGACCTTCCCTTTCACAGTCACTTTCCTGCTCTGACCATGAGAACTTTTCTTTAGCTGGAGAGCCAATGACTAACATTTGTTCTTAGAGTTGTACATGTGCATTTTCATAATACACTACTTTATCCCTGACAAAGAAGTGGGATCCAGTCTCTTGCCTGCTTTTACAGGCACTTTATTTTCCTTGGTTAGCTGGCTCAGGAAGCAGCTGAAACTACCTGGGGGCCATTTATTTCCTTTCTGTCATGCCTGGAGAGTGATCTTTTCTTTTTCGGAGGCAGCTATGACCAATCTTGTGAGCAAGATTAAGTGAAGGCAAGTAAATGGCTGATCTTGTACTGTGTTCAGTTATGTATGTGTCTTCCTACCCTAGCTAGACTGTAAACAGGACAGACATTGTTTCTGTGTTCATGATAATGATAATGATGATATAACGATACATACAATGACAACAGATAACATAATATTAAAAGTTTCTGATATACCAGGCAGTAGGCTATGCACTTTCCATGCTTATATGGAAACAATGAGGTGATGATGTAATCTTCTCATGTTCACCCAGCTAGCCAGCTGCCAGGATGGGATTCCAGGACACATCTACAGACTACAGAAGCCACAGTTTTGGCCACTACTCTATACTCCAAAATTCTGATAGAAGAAATTTGGGAAAAGAGGAAAAGGAGACCCTTCTAAATATAGGTACATTTCCCTGCTTTGGAGATTAAAGAAAACTCTCGGTTAATTCTGTAGACCCTGCTAAATGCCTACTACATCTTAGCCTTTTGACTCAGTGCTGAGGAAATCTGGAGATGCACAAAAAACCTTACATATTGTTCAAGAGAAAGACATGCCAGGAAAAAGACATCCAAGATGAACTGGGGGAGAAACGAATGCAATACAAGCATGAACAGTGTGAATAGGAGCCCAGGGGAAGAAGAGATTAACTTTGGTGAAGGGAATTTGAGAGGATTCTTGGGGAGGCTGGCATCAAGCTGGTCCTGAGAAGGTGAAGAGGGTTTCCATACATGGAGAAGAGGAAGAAGGATATTTCCGACTTAGATCCACAGCTACCATTGTTAAGCACATACTATGTACCCAACACTATTCAAAGTACATTATATGCCTTGATTTTTTTAAACCTCCATAACAATATCAAGAGCAGATATTTTCTCTAATTCATACATCAGCAAGTAAGGTTCTGGGAGGTTAAGTGGCTTGGCTTAGTGCCTAGGCTGGCTGAAGGGTTTCTGGTTCAAAGCCCTATATCTTCCTACTACTTGATATTACCTCCATGCCACGTTTGCAATGTATTTCATAGATGTGGATATCATCCTTGTACAAGAACCATGCTATTCTATTAATTTTTGTCATTTACTCAAATAAGATTTTCTTCACAGTCTGGAAAATGACACAGAAATAAGAAGCAATTTCCTCAAAAGATACTAGCTCAGCTCTACTCAAGGCATAGTAATAAACTAATAATAATTTATTAGTTTTATTATGTTTTCTGATATTTCTTGAGTATTAATATCTGCCAGATATTGTTCCAAGTACTTTACATGCATTAATGACAAACTATGAAGTGATTGCCATTATTATCCCTATTTTATAGAGACGAAGGCATCAATACATATCTAAGCTGACACCTGATCTCCTAACTCATTTATTTCATGTTTTGGAGGGACCTGGGGGAGAAGAACGTTTTATCTGAAGATTATTTTATTTAAATCATATCCAAACGTTAGCCTTTCCCGAGCTGCCTCCTTTCCTGAGAATCCTCTCTCCTTTACTGAAAGCTCCAAATCTGTCTACCCCTGAATTCAGTCTATTAGTGTTCCTGGACAAACAGATTCCATGGCAGTTCCAACCAGGATCTGCTGACTGAGGATTCCAAGGGTCCCTAAGTCCCCTCTGGTGTAAAGGGCAACAGCTTGGCTTGCACAGAATTGCTGCTTGGATGGCGTAGAACACATTTGAATGCTTAAAATACCAGTGCAGTCAAAGGCCAGCCTAACAGAGGAAAGCTGACAGGCAGGAAGAGCAGACATTCCACAGAAAGCTCCGTCTCTCCTCAACCCCCAGCTCTCACCCGGGATTCAAACAGTCAAGAGCACCGAGGGCTTCCTGTGCTGCAGGAAAATAACGAGGAAAGGAAGAGGGTGTTGGTGAACGCTTTTGTCCCTGAACCTCAGCCCCGCTAGAGCCGTGCTGACTGGTCTCGCCTTCAATGTACAACCACTAACCTCACCAAGGCCCCCTACCTGCCCCTGGCCCAGTTGCTCTTCCACACAAGTATTTCACATCTACTGCTCTCACCTGAAACCAACAACGCCTCATCTTATGCTCACCTGAGTGGTAGTTCTAGTGCCTCTAGATTTGGTGATACGGAGATAACTTTCAGGGGAATATTGGGAAGAGAAACTTCATGAAAGTGGTGGAAGCTTTAATTAGAGGCGATAAAATGAAGACAGCAAGTATAAACTACTATTTCGAGACCTGGCTGTGAAAGGAAGAAAAATATAGGATAGTAGATGCAAGTGACTTGGGCCTGAGGGGGAGTCTTTTTGCAGGATGGGATAGCTGTGCACATGTTTTTATGTTAAGTGTAGTTACCAGAAAGAGAAAGGTTGAAGACACAGTAGAGAGATAATTGCATGGCCTCAGAGAAAGCAGAAAGGGATGAGAAATTGGAGGCTCAGTTTTAAAAAACAGCTACAGGCAGGAGATGGGACATATATTCTAATGAGGTAGAAAAGGACACAAGCCTTCTTTCCTGTGTCTTAGGATCTCTCCCTCATGTGGGTACAGCTCAACTGGCCAGCAATTATGGTGACGTGTGATGGGAAAGGGAGGGTGGTGGTAAATGAGGACCTTCCAGGTTCCTCCCCTCCCTACAACCTGCCTCTATGTCATCACCCAGGAACTAACAAGCTCAGCCCTGAGGCAATGTCTGGGCTTGCTACCAGCTGGTCAACCTGGTCTCATCACAACCCAAGACACACCCTGCTGCCACACCAGAGTTTTGTTCTCCCTGACCTCAACAACAGCTGCTAATGGACAGCACTTCAGGCCTTTTCTGCTCTCCAGCTTTCTCTGAGGGCCCCCAGGGAAGAGCAGGGATGGCCTCGCTCTCAGGCCGTGCCCAGGAGAGGTCACATTTTCCTGTCCTGGGTCAAACGCGTGTTCACAGCAACACCCAGCTCCTGGGAACAGCATCATTACTGGCTTTTGAGCCAGAGGACCAGAATTCTGATTCTTGGCTCTGCCCTTGAGGGCTGTGTGATTTTTGATAAATCATTTAAGTTCTCGCCATCTATATTTTTTTCCTGTAAAAAAAAATTACTTAAAAAATAATAACATTAATAATAATAACAACTTCATGTGGTGGTATAAAATAACCAAGTTTAAAATGCTTTGAAAACTATAATAAAGTGCTATACATTCTAGTTGTTGCTATAAATGAACCAAAAGCTGGATCTAGAAGATTCTCCTGAGGAGTCAGATTACTTTATTCATGCATCCAACGTATTTATTGAGCACTAACTATGTGTCAGGTGGCATGCTAAGGGCTGGGGATACTGCAGTGAACAAAACCAAGGGGGCCAATACTGGGACAGAGTTTAGAGTCTATGGCAGAGGACAGCATGTTGTCAGGCTACTAGCAGAGCCTTTGACCCTCTCACTGTGACCCTCCACCCCGCAGGATCTGAGACCCCACTGAACCTGAATTCTCCTTTCCTAGAATGCCTATAACTTCTGGGGGAGAGCAAGCGAGTCCTTTGGAAGGATTTCTATATGTGTGCCTTGGGTGGAGGAATGATGATGGCTTGATGAATGGTACACTGAACTCTGACTTTCAGGCACTAAATATAGCCCATGCACGTGCTGGAAGAGCTATATTTAGTGGCACTGGGAGGGGAGGAGCTGCAGGGTCTCTCCAGGGAGGAGATGGAAACCACCCTGAGCCGCAGCAGCTGCTGCAGCCGAGAATTCATTTACTATTCCTGTCAGGGAAGAAGGTGCCTTGGAAATTTCATTCTCAGTCGATTTGTTTGTTAGGAGGGTTGTTGGCAGTCATTTTCCTGTTTTTTGTTTTTTAATACAAATGCAGATCTTGGAGGCGTCTGCCGGCCTCCATCTGATTAATTTTCTCCCTTTTGGGTTACAGGATGGTACTGTCCTTCTCAGGCAGAATTTTGATTTTCCCATGAGTTGTTTCTAATTCTGTCTCATGATGCCCTAGATCTTTGTTTAGTTAGATGAGAAGGCTCTAATTATTTAGACCGAAGGTCAAATGAGAGTGGATCTCTAATGCCGGCGAATTGCATTGCCCCTAATGCCATTTGTTGTTAGAAGTCCTGATGGTCTGATGTACTTTGGGGAAAGCCACTTAGCTGCCCGCCCAGGCTTGGGCCCATCTTGGTTGAGTTGCAAGGAAGGAGAAACAAGACTCCTTGGCCCCCTGTCCCTCCCCAAGCAGTGTGAGGAGAAAGCATTAGTGCAGTACTTAGCCTTTCCCGGCAGAAAGCTGGCGGTCGATACAGGGTGGCATCATTTCAGGACAAAGTGTGCCTGCTGGTTCCCACTCCACCCCCCCACCTCCACCCTCAGTGGCCACCTGTGGACAGAACCAAGAAACCACACTAAGTACCCATTTGCCATTTTCCTCTTCATTATCAAGAATCTGTGTTCTGCTCCTAGGATAAGATGGAGACGGCTCATCTGCATGTTGATTGCTGTCTTTGGGTAATGACAACTGAAAATAGGCTCTGAATTCCCTCATTAATTAGACTTAATTCTGTGGCCCAAACAAGGAAAAGAGGAGGGGAAACATTCTTCTTGCATGTCCATGAATAAATCATATTGGATTCATTCCACCGTGTTTTCCTTCACTGCTCCATAGATCCCCAAACTCAAGAGGAATTCAGGAAGCATTGTGGTAGGTTGGTTTACCACATCCCCTGATACCACCACCTAAGAACCGCCAGATCTGCAAATTCTCCCTCACTTTCCTTTCTTCAGGTGGTCATTGGAAACAGGCTGATCTCGCTTCCAAAAAAGGGAGACGAGGAAGCATCTGGCCCATTGCTTGTTTAAATGGTCTCACTCCAATCAGGTTTGGGGTGATTATAATTTAGGGGGATGGGGCAGACCATGCTTTGGGAAACACCATTGACTCCCTGCTGGGAAATGAGGGCAAACTCAGCATCTGGTTCCTGGAGAAAACTTTCCAATGAGTCTTAATCAGCATGCCTATTAGCCCATGGTTATATGCAAAGTAGTTAAAAATGTCACAGAAACTTTCTGCTATGCCATGGAGACTGAGTATGTTAATATTAATACAGCTTATGGGAGTTAGGCAACCATGGAGGAGCCAGGAAGAGGTCCCCCTCTCTCCAACTAAAAAGGCATTTAATCTTTTGATGTATCTTTAATAATTAGGACTTGAACAGTTACTTTTGACTTAAAAAATTACATGTGTTAGGAGAGCTCTATATCTTAAGGACACTCTTAGGCAATATTGTCCCAGACTTGGAAATGAGCAAAAGAGATTGCTGGGTGTCCTTTCAGTGAAGAGCTAACCATTGTCTACCAGACCACTAAGGATTTTCTGATTTTGTAGTGTGTATGCCTTTGACTGTTTTCATTGACTAGCTTGACAGCTTTGTTAGAGTAGAAATTAAGTTTTAGAAAACTGATATTAATGCAGATTGTTCTTATCTATGCAAAGACATATGGATTTTCCTTGGTAGAAATTTGATTGGTTTCTATCCTGTAAAAAAAAATTAACTCCAAACATTATACTTTATTGCACTATAAGCTATTAACTGGTTTTGCGGTTATGAGCAAATTCATTTTAGCATTCCTGATTGTGTTCATGTGTGTACAGATATACACATATATCTGTATATGCTCTTCAAATTCTCCTTTGAACTGATTTTAGCATCTTACTGGTTCCCGTAATTAAATTAAAGGGTTAAATAAAATTTTTGACATTTTTCATTTCATATTTCTGTGTCATGATTTTACCTTTTTTTATCATAATTTTTTAATTTAATGTTAAGAGCTATTATATCATATTAATAATCATTCCTGATGACCAACTTTAGTTTATATTTTCTTAAAAGGTAAGTAGCAAAAGAATAAAAAATTACCTACCCATATTAGACTTGATGTAATTCAGAAAGGCTCTTCTATTGTTTCCTAATTCATAAGAAAAGGAAGAAGAAACACATGTATTCATATCTATTTTCTAGATACTTTTATGTATATTTTCTGATTTATACCTCACAACAACCTTATAAAGTAATAATAATTTTCATCATTATTATAAAACACTTATTCTATGCCAGGTACTATTTTAGGATCTGTGCATATATTAACATATTTAATCATGACAACAATTCTATGAAGTAATACTATTATTAACCCCATTTCCAGATGAGGAAATTGAGGCACAGGGAGGTTAAGTAACGTTCCCAAGATCACACAGTAAGTAGTGGATTCTGGATTTCAGCCCAGGCACACTAAAGTGCCTATTCTCTTAACCACTTAAAAAAAAAAAAAAAAAAA
>JAQZBX010043450.1:0-21684 GCA_029593785.1 Cabassous unicinctus | reverse complement strand
TTTATTTTATTTATTTATCCCCCCCTTGCTGCTTGTGCTGCTGTGTCCATTCGCTGCGTGTCTTCTCCATGTCTGCTTATCTCCCCCTTGCTGTGAGGTCTTGCCGCATCAGCCCACGGCGCCGAGCGAGCCGGCCTGCCCTCACAAGGAGGCGCCGGGAAGCGAACCCCGGGCCTCTCATATGGCAAACGGGGGCTCTATCCATTGCACCACACCCGCCTCCCTAAATAAATCTTTTAAAAAAAGGCATGGAAGCATCCACTAACAGATGAATGGATACATGAAATGTGGTATAACATTTCTCAGCAGTAAAAAGAAGGGAAGTGCTAGGGAAGTGGATGTGGCTCAATTGATAGGGCTCCCGTTTACCATATGGGAGGCCCCGGGTTCGCTTCCCGGGGCCTCCTGCTGAAGGCAAGCCAGCCTGCATGGCGCGGTGAGCTGACGCAGCAAGACTTCGCAACAAAAAGGAGACAAGCAGACACAGAAAAACACACAGCAAATGGACACAGCGAGCACAAGCAGCAAGCGGGGGGATAAATAAATAAATCTTTAAAAAAAAAAAGGGAAGTGCTGGTAGATGCTCCAATGTGGATGAAACTTGAAGGCATCATGTTGAGTGAAATGAACGCACAAAAGGACAGATACTGTATGAATTCTCTTACAGGATATACTTAGAACAATTAGATTCATAAGAGACAGAAAGCAGAATAGTGATTACTGGGGGTAGGGGGGTAGGAGGGAATGGGGAGTTACTGTTTAATTGGTATGATTTTGTTTGGAGTGATGGAAAATGTTCTGGAAATAGTGAAACTATCACAATATTGTCAATGTACTTAATGTCACAGAATTTTATACTTAAAATGGTTAAAATGATTATGATATATATATTTTTACCACAATAAAAAATGAAGAAGAAAAAAAGGCAGGAGACAAGCAGTTTTCCGTTGCTGGGCCATTACCATTTAGACAGAGAGAAAGGCGAGGTGAGGAAGAAAGAGAGGGGTATTTTCATACCATAATGCCTTTGAATGGAGGGTAATGAATTCTGACCACATGGAGAAAGCCACAGAGGGAGTCTGCTTTCAAAATGGAAAATGCACTAATGTTTGTTCTGAATGTAAAGGAAAATACATGTTTACCATAAAAAAACAAAACTCAAAAAAGTATAAAGGATAGATAAAGCACCTTTAATTCTACCACCCTGCTGTCCTACAATTAGCACTTTGGTACTCAATGCTCTGCCTATAAGACACGCACATACATATAAAGCAGGTGGGGAAGTTACCCTCATTTCTACTCATTCATCCTTCAAATTCCCATGTCCTTTAAAACACATGCTTCCTTGTTGTAGTCATCCACTGTCCACAGATCACGCCACTTTGTCCCTAAAAGATTTTTAGCACCTGATTCTCTGCCTTTTTCTCTACGACGACACCAAGAACGACAATAGGAGGCGTCAATCATCAACGACTGACCTCCTCGCACCGGGGAGCCTGTCTTCCATGGAGACTCCATCACACTTAGCCTAGCAAGTCACCTCCCCACCCTGTTTCCAGCATCCCGCGCTACGACCCCTTTGCTGCAATGACAATTCTTCCACTCCACTGGATCTCCGATTCAGCGCACACAGCGCCTTTTCACTGCTGCGATCCCTTCATGTCCTCATTTCTCGTCTTATCCAGTCCCTTGCCCCTCTCCCCTCTGTGGCACTCACATGGCAACACATCAACTCGCTGCTCATGGTCTGCCAGTATCCGGGCAGCTTAACGTGGCTGGAGAATAGCGCAAACGTGCTGAATAGTTCCAGGAAACCTCACGACCCCACAGCTCATGCTAGTCCTCGGTGCCTCCAAACAAACCCACCACCAGGACCAACGCGGGAGGTCTTTCACAGGTCCTCCCTTCTCACATCACTGCGCTTCCTCTCTGCTTCTTTCTCCTGCTGCTTTAATGATTCCACTTAAATTTTAAACTTTGAAGGGCTTTCCACACAAGAGCGACGTGCTGATATTTCCGCGAGGCCGTAAGGGGAGACGCTGGGGCCCCAACTAGAGTGGCGGTCCCCCGGGAAGGCGCGCCACTGAGGCTGCACGAGCTTGGAAGGGCTCGGGGCCCGGCTGCGGGTGACGGAGAAGAAGCCACGGTTCCGGGGCGGCGGGACTGAGACCCGCGGGCCGGACGCGGAGGGAAGGCGCGCGCGTAGCCCACCCGGGTGCCGCCAGGCAAGACGCCGCCGAGCGCCCCAACGTCGCGTCACTCCCGGCGCCGGCGGCTTCTGGGCGCTGTGACGTCACGCGCGCCGGGGCAGCGCCTTACCACCACTCCCAGCGACCCCGGCGGGGCTTTGTGACGCCACGGGACTCCGGGCCGGCTGGCCGCGGGCCACGGAGCGGAACGCGGAACGCGGCCTTGGGCCGCGCACGTCCCGAGCGGACGCCGGGCGCGGGAGGCCGGACCCCGGGCCCCGTTCTCCCGACCCCGCCGACTGCGGCCTGCCGCCGGGGAGCCCGCACACCGAGGGGCGGGGCCTCGGCCTCCGCCCGCGGGCCGGGCGCTCTGGGCCGGCGCGGGAAAGCCGCCTGCGCCGCGCGTCCTGACGCACTACGTCGCCGCCGCGCTACGTTGCCGCCGCCGCCGCTTCCGCGTCGCCGACTTCCGGCCGTGGTGCCGCCATTTTGCTCGCGCGGAAGCGCCGCAGCTGGGTGGGAGTCCCGGAGAGGGAGAGTCGCGGCCGCCGCAATGCCGTCGTCGCCGCTGCGGGTGGCGGTGGTGTGCTCGAGTAACCAGAACCGGAGCATGGAGGCGCACAACATCCTCAGGTAGTGGGGGCCTCCGCCCCGCCCCGGCGCCCCGCCGCCCCGCCGGACGCCGGCCGACCGGCTGTCGCTCCCGGCGCCCGCCCCTGCCCGGCCCGTGCTGGACGGCGGGCGGCGGCCCCTGGCCCGGCCGCCCCGTGGGTCTGCCGCTGGCTGGCAAGGCGGGGCGGGGCGGCCCAGCCGAAGGAGGCCCGAGGCGCCGCGGCTCGCGACGGCCCGGGGCGGCTTCATTGCCGCGCTCGTTGACTCCCGACGGCGCCGAGCGCACCGAGGAGTCGACCAGCGCTCGGCCTGCCGCGCCCCGCTCCGCCAGCGCGCGCTGCCCCACACGTGGGTTAGCATCTCGGGAAGTTAGTTTCCCAGCCGGAGTGTTCACGTGTCGCAGAAATCTCAGAAGTTCCCAGTAAACCCGGAAGGCTGGTGGCGTTCGCAGCCATTTTGCATGCCTATCTGTTTATCTGAAAACTAACAGGCCTCTCTGTAAAAATACTTAAGGCGGTGAATGTCAAAAACAAGGTTTGGGGCTAAGCGACCTTAGTGTCCAACGATTTCTTACACAACATAACCTTAGAATAGAAGGACTCTTTTAAAAAAACAACAGGAAAAGACCTATTATCTTAACCATATGAATTTGTGGGTTTGCTGCTATCTACGTTTTCAAGTCTCATACACCCGCTTCCTTCCCATGGCAGCTTTCAACCAGTAATTTCTGTAATACAAATGAGTTTGGTACGGCTTTACTAGATATTTCAGTACTTAATTTATCTTGTTTTGTGATCTCTGTGTTATATATGTTTAATAAAAGTTTAATCCCGTTTGATAAAGTTTCTTCTTTCGAAATCACTTGAAGTGTAAAATTGACCGCTTTCGTTACGTTTAAGATGTACACGTCAGCTTCCATGTTAAAACAAATTTGAAACTCCTTTTTCTCCCTAAGTTTCCACACGTGGACTTTAAAGGAAAACAGTGTCTGGCCTTTCTTGTTACACAGTTCAGTTTTGACTCTCCTGAGTAACTTAGATGTTAGGCACCTTGGGGGAAATTAGAAACCCACCCCTCCTCCCTATCTCTTTTTAATGAATGGGGAAGTTGGTTAATGTAGGATGTCCCTGGTTGTATCTGCTAACTCTGAGTTTCTTTATTGTTGGGTTTTTCTTTCTAATGTCTACCATGCTTTCACTTTATTTGCTTAATGTTATTTTTTTTGTAGAGTGTGGTATGCTTTGAACCTAACAAATCAGTGAGAAGGTTGTTTTTAAAAGTGAGTATTCTGCTAGAATTACATTGTCATGAGTCCAATCCCCAAACTGCAGTTGTCTGTAGAGAGGTTGATAAGTTGAAGCAGAAGAACACAAGGTTCACATTCCTGGAAAACAAAATTGCCCAAATATGGTTCCTTTAATTGGAATGACAAGTGATCTGGAGACCTCATGCTGCTGATCTGGCTGGTGGTCCTGTTTAAACTCTTCTGCTATGTCTACACAGCCAAGTAGGAATGAAATCTTAAAAAAAACAAGTGTTTTGGGTTTTGTTTTGTTTTTTTAATGATTACATTTCACAACTTTGTTAAAATGAAGAAGGTTTAGTGGCTGTTTTAAAGTCAAATCATGCTAATCTGATATTTCCCTGGCACCATCACTGCAAGATGATATGTCTCTGTTAAGTTGAAAGTGGCTACAGCAGGCCCAGCATTGGGTCCCTTGTTGCTTGGGGGTACAGAAGAGCCCTTCCAAGTAATCACCAAGAGGGAATTCTTATGTGTGCTTCCACCTACTTTACTGTCTCCCAAGCTTTCTCATAAAAAAGAGTAGACTTAGAGTGAGGCAAAAGGAGGGAAGTTTAGAGCAGGGCTTCTTAGCCAGGGGTCCATGGACCCTAAGTGGTCTGTGAGCTTGAACTGAAAAAAGAAATCAGTCAGCTTATCATCTTTATTTTCTCTGACCTTTAGCTGAAATCTAGCATTTCCTTCACGTGTGAATGTATGCAATAAATAAATTACAGTAGTAGTCATTTCACCTGACTGGCAGAGGGGTCTGTGGAACAAAAAAGGTTAAGAACCCCTGGTTTATAGTAACATCTGTCATTGTTGTGAATGAGGACTTCCTGTTACTTTAGACATCAATCTTTACTTGTATTTAGAGGGTGTTTTCCTGTTGAAATAGCTTATTTTAATTTTAAAGGTAATTGCTTGTGCAAAAAAATTGTCATTCTCAAAAATATACAAGAAAAAATAAAGATTACTCGTCGAATACCATTTTGGATAATTTTCTATGCATACATATACATACACTTAAAGATCAAAATACTGTTCACGGTCTGTTCTTTTCACTTAATACTATGAACATCTTTTTAAATCCATTTTTTATTAAGTAACAGGAAGTGGTTCAAAGCTAGGGCGCAGAGAAACCCTATGCGGTCATTAATTTTTGTATTTGTTTTTTAATTTTATATTATAATTACTTAATTTTGTAACCAGTCCCCCATTAATAGGCTGTTGCCTACTTTTCAGTCTTAAAGCGTCAACATTCTGGTGCTATTTAAATATCTTTACACCTTTTCTTGTTATGGTCTTGGAGTAAATTTCTAAAGGTGGAGGTGCTGAGTTAAAAGGTTGACGTGTTTTAAATGTTCATGCATTTTGTTGAACTGCCTTCCAGAAAAGCACCTATTTACAGAGTTCCTGTTTCCTTACAAGCTGGGCATTACTATTTTCATCTTTGCAGGCTGGTGGGGCAAACAAAGAATCTCACCCTTGCTTTAGCTTTAAAATTGCTATTGAGATTGAGATTTCACATGTGGTCATTTTCACTTTTGAATATTATCTGTTCATTTATGTGCTTTGTCTCTTATGTTTAGATTATTTATAGGCTTTTAAAATCATCCTTAGGAAGTTTATAAGATAGTGATTTTCTACTAGAAGCTAGGAGTGCTTATAAAAAGTCAAATTTAGAAACTCGGGCAGGGCTTAAAAATGATTATGAAAAGCATAGACATACTCAGGATAAGTGGAAAGCGAGAAAATTGTGAGTGCAGTTTAGTTACAACTACATAAAGCTATGCAAAAGAAAACTTCTGGAATGAAATATATACTCAAAAGGAATATAGTTAATTGAACATGCACAGTTGGTGGTCTGTCAGATCCTATAATTCTTTTTACTCTCTTGAAAATCAGCTTGGAATGTATTTTCCTGGAAAACACAAGTGGTAATAAATGTTGGCATTTTCTAGAGCTAGTCATAATGTTCCCTAGGATGATAATTTTTGATCTTTTTGAAACTAAGGTATTTCAAATTCCAGTCATGGGTGCAGTTTATATTTGGGGAACTTTGCTTTACATTTCCATAGAGCCTTATGTTCTTTGTCCTCAGTGGCTTGTGGTCTCCCCTTGAGGCCAATTAATGTGTTTTTTTGTTCCAAACTCCTAGATTAACTGTTGTTGATTTTTAGTTTTAAGGGACATACTGAGTTTTAGAAGATATATTTTTAATTTTTAAATAAGACTTTTCTGAATTGCCAAACTGGACCGTCAGTCTCTTTTTTACTCGTAAAGGGCAGTGTTGTTTTGAAAAGATGAGCATAGAGGCTGTGGAAGTACCAGGTGCAGAAACAAGGCTAAGAAGTCTCCACGTTCCACATGTCAGGTGCTGGTTTCATCCTCACAACTCTTGGGACACCCACACTTGATGCAGGTGAGAAGACCTGGTCTAGTGAGTGACGACTCCTGGGGACATGAGTGACGGCATCAAGACTGAAGATGGAAAAGAACATTAGATGAAGAAGAGAGCCGAGTCCCTGTCAGGCCCTAGTGTGTGGCGGGCCTCTCAAATCTCTGTGCGGTCATGATGAGCACAGGTGGCCCCGGGCCCCGCTGTGAGGCAGAGGTAGGTACCTGGCCTCAGGGCTAGCTGACTTATCCACGGTCAGACAGCTAGTCCCTTCCACAGGATTTGAGCCTCCCAGACATGGTGCAAAGCCATGCCCGGTCATGGACCAGGTTATCAGGAGTGTGCTGTCCTCCAGGGAGGGCAGCTGGATCTGCCCTGTGACCTCTGGCTGCTGCTTTTGAGATTTTGGTTCTGGGTAGGCTTGAAGAAAGTAAACTGGAATCTGTTTTTTTGGAAGGTGGAAAGATTTGAATTATGTCCTTCAGTTATTTCGGGGTGTGCCCACGGGGCCCCTGTGGCCTTCATGGATTTTAAGGGGCGGGGCATGCACTTCTCTTTTCCTTTTGTGTCTTGGGAATTGGAACTAGGACAAGGAGGCAGTTAGAGGAAGGTCAATTTCTGCTTAAATGTGAACACAGATGACAGGGTAGGTGAGGGTTGTGATAGCTTCCACTGCTAGAAAGTTTTCCTCTCTGTTAAGGACCATCTCCTACCTTTTACCAGTGAGACAGCAGGTGGAATCCAGAGCAGGAAGATCATTTAGCAGTAGGTAGGTGGAATGGTGGAATGCAGAGAACAGGTTGATGGGCCACCTGCAGCGAGATTGCGAGGCCTTGCCCTCTGCTGGTGCTGTTAGAAAGTGGTGACACCTTTGTGGGGAGACACTGGGGAGGCAGGCAGTGCCCCAGCAGAAGAACCGTGGGAAGCCAGTAGAGGACGAGCAGAGTGGTTGGGGCAGGCCTTCTGGAGGGGCGACAGTCCACTGAGCTGAGGAAGGGGCGGGGAGTGCGTGTGTGCCTGGCTCAACCCAATTGGCCTTCCCATGGCTAGACCCTGGCGATTTCATTCTTGACCTTGTGGAAGCCGAGAAGAAAAGAAAGAAAACATTAACACATGTTTAAGGTGCAAATTTTGCTAGTGACATCTTAAGTTTTGTTGCAATGTTAACATTTCTGAAGAGATTTTTTTCTTTACCTTCCCAATCTTGGTTTTGTGCCCCAGTGAAGTTGCAGAAGCACCTAAACGGTGGTGGCGTGTCAGTGGCTCACTCACAGTCCCTGCGCAGGGAACATTAGGACACGCGGGGCCCTCTGGGCTTTCCTTTAGGGGAAGTGACGTCAGGATTTCAGTCTTAACCAAAATAATTTTAGAAAGAGATTAACCATCCTACAGAAAATTAGAAAATAGAAAAAATATTCTGTCATGGGAAATGCTGAATTCTGGGAAATAGAATTGTTTCAGTTATTTTAATGGCAAAAGGTAAAATAACATCAAAATGAACTCAGAAAATTATTGTAAGAAAATATCCACACGACAGCACAGGTGCTAGATTATTGATACTTTTATGAAGACTTGAATATTTGGCTAGAAGACTGGTTTAACAAATAGCAGGTGGCCTTTCAGGTAAAGCCCTTCCATTGTTAGGAATATTTTAAAAGCAGTTGAGCCCTCTTGTATGAGAGACAAGTTGTTAGCACGAGATGGGCTGTCAGTTGCTTCAGCGTAGAATAAACAGTACTTTTGCTGCAGATTAGCCTTTTTTTCACTTGTGAACATTTTGTTGGGGGAAATACAAATGGCAGTTCACAAAGTTGGGGTGAGAAAAAAATGGAGAAAAATAGAGTTCATAGTACTCAATCTTGTGCTTACTATTATTTTTTTATTTTTGAAATTTTACTTTTGAGAGTGGTTGGTAATGTTAAATGGTAGTAAACATTGAAACAGGTATGGGCCCCAAACGTGTAGAGTGAGGATCAGGGAGGGTACTGTGGAAGACTGTGGTGGTGGAAGGCTCCGGAACCGTGCTTCTGTTGGCCTCACTTCGCCTGGATGCTGATTTATCAGCTCTGTTTAGAATTGAGGATACCTTGCTGTGGTCCAGGTAACCAGTGCCAAGCAGCCTTGCTCAGGTCTAGGTGGCAGGGAGCACCCTTGGGTGGGGAGGCAGCAGTTCTCATAGGCAACTTACCATAGGTGAGGCTCCTTAGGCTGGACTCCCCACAGGCCTTTTACAGACTCCTAGAAGCCTGTGGGATTAGCCAGGCTGTCTGTGATTGTTCTTAGGGATGTGCACAGATGGAAATGGATAGTGTGCCCTTTGGCTACCTGAAGACAAGAGATGAGTAAATGGAGACCTGCCTTGCCAGGTGACTTCATCCAGTTAAGTCCAAGCTTGTGGGCCACCTACCACTGTTCTGGGCTTGGCCGCCATGGGCAGTGGCATGGTGGAAGGCCCAGCACCACTGGTTCTCCATCCTGGGGGCTCACCGGAGCCCCGCCCACCCATGCGCAAGACATTGGCATTGGCATTCTCAGAGCTCCAGGTGACAGGTGTGTGTCCCCAGCATTGAGAACCACTGACCTGCCTGTCCTGCTTTGACCCAGTAAGGTATGGTCTCTTGCAGACCCAATTTACCCACTATTTGGTTTCAGTTGATTTCAGTTTTAAAGCAGAGCTACTGCCAAAAGAAAAATATCGGTCATCTTACAGGTTGTGAAAAAGAACGCCCCGGCTCTGAAGACACATCCAAAAGAGTAGCTCCAGTACGAGTTGGGCAGCAGTGCTCGTGCTTCCAGCATTGGCTCTGGCACGGTGGGTGGAGAGGGGACTCTGGGTGGCCCATCTCAATCGCCCGCGTGCTTCTGATGTCACTGTGCAGCCTTGTTCCTGCGCCCCCAGCACGCTGCCTTCACTCTGAGGCGTGGGGCACCACTGGCTTCCCCTCTTTGTTCCGTCCTCTGCCCTGACCTTGTTTTCTTGCAGAGTGGCTTCTTCCCGCTGTCACCATGTGCCCCTTCTTGACAGTGTCTCATTCTTTGTAGCTCGTATCCTCGTGAGAAGGACTTTTCTCCCTTGTCTGATTTAGCCCAGACCTCAGCACCTGGCACAGTGCCTGGTCCTGGTGGGTGCTGGGCAGAGCGCTCCTGGGGAAGAGGGCCGGAGCTTAGGCTTGGCCAGGAGCAGAGCTGGTGCTGCTCTGCTATGCCCTGGGCAGTCCTGCCCTGGACGCAGGTGGAGTGGGCGCCTCACTGTGGGTCCCCTTCTCTCCGTCACCCTTTGCCATGAGTGAGACCCAAAGGCGCCAGCACTGACGGGTGAGCCTGCAGACCCCGGGTGGGCTTCAGTCCCAGTTTCCTTCTTAACACCTCTGGAATCAAGCTGAGGGTTCACTTAGCTGGCCATGCTTTTCCGAGAGTGATTAACACAGCAGTGGTGCAGCTACAACCAGTAGGGTCTTGGCGTACACGGACCGCGTTAGCAGAAGCTCTTGCCACAGCCCCGTTTCGTTCACATGTTCAAATGCATGTGTCCTTGGCAGTTGTGTGCAGGGACACTCAGGGCAGGGGGGCCTGGGTCCATGATCCCTCGTAGCCGGGGGGGGCGGGGTGGCCGCACGTCTGGAGGCTGCAGCAGGAGGGAGGGTGGCCTGACGAGGCCGTTGGCACACAGCACCAGGGCAGACGCGGGCTTTGTTGAGGGCATTTAATTTGGGGGCTGCCATCTGCCAGATGGGGAGCCCGGAGCCAGGGGAAGCGGCACAGGCCATGGGCAGCGAGCACAAACAGCGCCCCCATACAGCGAGCTCTCAGTACACAAGCGCCCCAAGGGGTGGGAGGGTTTTCTTCACTCCATGTTTCAGAAAGCATCCCCTCCAAGGCCTGGGCGGGGCACTCCTGTGCTGGGAGGCGTCTCCCGGGTGCCAGGGCCTCTGCTCCTGTATTTCTGGAGGCGAATCGGGTGGGTGAGGCACAGAGCGGCTGTCCTTCACACAGCACCCTGGAGCCCTCTGGCGTGGGCACAGGAACCCCCTTTGCCGTTGGGGGTTGCAGCAGCAGGATGGAAACCAGCCAGTCAAAGGTCAGCTTTTCAGGGCCTGTGCTTCCGGAGGAAGGACTGACAGCTTGATCCTGCCAGGCAGACGGGCAGAAGGCAGGCTGTGCAGGCCTTGTTGACTTCCTTTGCGGCTCTCGTGGCCGTTACCCATTTACCTGCTTGTGGGCTTAGAATATGAGCTGCCCAGAACTGGGGCCCTCGGCCGACTCCCCGTCTCCTTTGTGCTCCCACAGTGGTGTCGGGCAGGTCGTGGGGCTGGTCGATACCTGCTTTTGTAACAGGTGCAAGTTGAGGGTGGCAGGGTCCACATGCGTCACAGAGGCAGGTGTGTGCTGTTGGCTGCCATGGCCTGTGTTGCTCGAAATGGCCGACGTCCTTGCTCTCTAGCCCCACTTTGATTGGAGTCGGCAGCCATGACAGTGTGGGGATTGTTCTGGTGGTGGTAGGTCTACGTGGACTTTGGCTCGTTAGCCAATAGTCTCTGCTGCCGTGCTCCCCGTGGAGCACTGACCTGAGTCGTGCGTGACGGCTAGAGAGGCTGCCCACCTAGGGATGTGACGAGGCGCTGGGCTGCCGCGGATGACCCGAAGGTGGATTGTTTGACTTAAAAACATCATGGCAGAAGCAAAGCTGTGGGGATCGACAGGGCTCTTTTAAAAGCCGTCCCTGTGTCAGTGATACCACGCATGTGCCCGGATGGCGGCCTGTGAGCTCTAATTTCCGCACTTTGCTTTCTTCACTCAATAATTTTTGGAGAGTGTTCTGTTCAGTGTCTATAATACTCCTCCCTCTTGTTCTCAAAGAGGGTCCTGTTGGATAGGTGGGCTTGTAGGTTGGCTCTAGTCACAGCCGATTTGCATATTCTCTTTCTAGTGCATTTCTGGGCCAGAGGTGGGTGGGAGGTTTTCCCTTGATGGCTTAGCAGCCACACTTCCTCAGCAGTGTCCGAGTGAGGTCTCCCCTCCGCGCCCCGGCTCTGCTCTCAGTTCTGCCAACACCCCTGGGTTCCTGGCGCGTGGTGGGAGGGGGCCATCCACGCACGTTTGTGTGCCTGCTGCCCTTCCTTTCCTGGGAGCCTTGTGTTGGAGCCTCTGCCCCGTCTTCCTTGGGGTTATTAATCTGTTTCCTTTCCTAGGCCCTCTTATACGTCTGAGGGTTTCTCACCCTCTGCACTACAGACCTTTTGGGTCAGACGATTCTCTGCTGGGGTGGGAGTTCCTGGGCCTTGGAGGACCCTCGGGCCAGGAAAGCCAAGGCAGACTTTCTCCAGATGGGCAGATGTGCCCTGGGGCCGAAGGGCCCCAACTGAGAACCACTGATACAGAAAGAGAGGAGCCACTTACAGGAAAAAGAGGGTTGCAATAAAAAAGAACAACTTGAGACAGCGGCACTTACCGGTCACCACCAGCTGTCTCAGGGCTGGTCCTTGCCCGAGGGAAGAGTAGAGAAGCCCCTTGCCAGACTGCGCACCGCCGCCAGTGGGTTCCTTCAGGTGTAGGAAGTTTGTGATTTAGAAATATAAAGCTCAGATGAGAGGTCCAGTTTATTTACACTCATTTAGCCCTTTAAAACTTTGCTTTTATTAATTACTAGTTTTAAAGAACACCAGTTTCCAGACCAAGCTAATATTTTTGTGATGACCTGTTGACGTAAGCTTGAAAGTCTGGTTAATAGTAATAAGAGGTTTTTGACCTTAAAATTTCATAGAGAGAATCTTTTTTTTCCTCCTATGTGAATGTTTACATTTTGAAATATTTATGTGACAGCTCCCAGGAGACTTCGTTTCCTGTGCGTTCCACGTATGCTTAGGCTGTCAGCCAGCATGTTTTCCCCAGTTTGTCAGGGAACCTGCCTGGTTGATTCTGTGGGGTTATAGGGCAGCAGAGCACAGCTGCTCCGCCTCAGCTGACCGCCAGGAGCCTTGGCAGCTGTCCGTGGTGCTCTGGGTCCCAGGTGCCCCGAGGAAGAGCTCATCACCCAGGCTTGAAAACAGGAGGGAGAAGAGGGGCCAGCCCTGGGAAGGGCCTGAGCAGCTGTCAGCTGTTGAGGACTCTAGTGAACTTGGAGACCAGGACACGGTCACGCCGCACAGCATGTGTTCTCAGCAGGCGTGCCTGGTGCCAAAACACCTCTAGTACCAGGAAATCAGTGCACCCAGTCTGTCCTTTTCCTGCTCTGTATCCCTTGTTTTGGGGACTTTTTGTCTTATTTAACTCAACTGTGGTTTTCTCTCCTTTTGTGTCTTTCAGCAAACGAGGATTCAGCGTCCGGTCCTTCGGAACAGGGACTCACGTGAAACTGCCGGGGCCAGCACCAGACAGGCCGAACGTTTACGATTTCAAAACCACTTACGATCAGATGTACAATGACCTTCTTAGGAAAGACAAAGAACTGTATCCCCGCTGGCCGCCCTGCAGCCCCTGCATGGCCTCTGAGCTGTAATCTGGTACAGGCCTTGCCCCGGCCCTAGAGGAGGAAGGCGCAGCGCCACCAGCTTGGCATTTTGCCGAGTCATGGCGCAGCCAAAGCGGATGCACCGCTCCTTTATTTTTTTGAGAGATTTACATAAGCCTCAAAACTAAGTTTTTATTCCTGGTGCTCATTGGATGGCTCAAGGGTCAGATCCATTCATGGCGGCCAGACGTCAAAGTGGAAACTGCACGTGGTCAAGTCTAAGGGTCTCACATTGTGAAACAGAGAAGCTTAGCTAAGGAAAAGAGAAACCACAAAATTCCATTTGCTTTTCACACTGCCGGGCTGTCTGATTTCCTCTGCGAGTGGGGGTGTTGGGGGGCATGAGGGCATGCTCGTGCATGGGTCCACACGGGGCTGTGGGGTGCCACTGCTCACACGTCTCAGGTGATGTTTTAGAGGAGTTAGGGCTGGGCCACTGCCAAGTGAAGCATGCTAGCAGCAGATAATTTGAGAGAACTTTACTTCATTTCAGGAAGAGATAAAACAGACTGGATCTGCTGCTACTTAAGACTCATGTGAGAAGAAAAGGTATTTTTAAATGGTATTTATGAATGTGACACCAGGTTGTATAATGGCTGAGCTATAATCAGGGCCCAAGGTCTTGGCTGGGGCATCTCCTGGTTGTTGCTGGCTAGTGTCACCCTTCTAGACCTTACTTTGTGACAGCAGGTTATTGCTCGTTCCCAGAGTGGGGCCAAAACATAAAGGGAATAATTCTAAGTGAATTCCAAACCTTTTTGTCTTCCACATTGGCACTCTTGCCATTTTTAATAAACCAGAACTGCTTTCTGTACGTATGTAGATTAATTAGGTGGCCAGGAGCAGCCCTGGAATGCACGCCAGCTGGAGTTGGCACTGGACCCTGGTGAGGACTGCCCCCCTCGCCCTCTGCCCTCTCCCAGCTTCGGTCCAGGCCTTGTGGGTGGGGCAGGAGCAGGCCCACGCGGCCTCAGGTTTCCGTCAGTTCCGTGGCTGGATCGTAAAGGTGGTTGTCGCACAAGTGGCTCCTCTGGCACAGCCGTTCAGCCAGTCCAGGGCTGGGCGGGAGTTGAGGTGGCCTGAGGGCAGAGCTGCAGCTTCCCTGGGAGCTGTGGCTGCGTGCTGCAGGAAGTTTCAAAGGCGCAGGCTCTGCATGCCCCTGCTTCTCGGAAGCCCAGAGCCTGCACTGCAGAGTGTCCCCAAGTAGGTCTGAGGAGCCGTCAGTGTTGCTGGGCCTTGTCTGCTCTGCTGAACCTGGCTCGTCGCATTGCTCTGTGCTCGTGCTCTCTCCCTTCGGCGCTCGCCAGAAAGCCGCCTCTGAATTTCTCTCCTTCACGCCATTGCTTTGTTTCGATCCTTCAATCTTAACAGAGAAGCATGGCTACAAGGCCACTTTCTACAACTCTCAGTTGGGGGTTGAAGGAAAAGAAGTTTTGGTGTCAACTCCAGGCTTCATTGCTTGCATTGAACTCCAAGTGTGTCGTTGAGCTTATCTCGAGGCCCTCCTCTGTTTCTGAAGTTTGTTCTTCAGTTAGCACCGTTTTTTGTGTGTTCAATTTTTCCAATTTATTTTTTTCCAGAGACTAGTTTTTCCTGAGTCTTAAAGGACAGCTCTTCACCTGGGCCTCAACGGGGTCATGGGCAGCCCTGCAGGTGTAGTCAGGTGGGCTGTGGGTCCCCCTGGCTGCCCAAGGACAGTTGTTCCCTGCCTTGCTGTGGCGTGACCCGCCCCGCGCAGTGCTAGCTTTCCACAGCTTGGAGGCACTTGGTGTCGGCGATGCTGGCTGTGATGTCCGTCAGCTGTGGTCTCTGCTGTGTTGCGAATGATGAGCTTCTTGTTCACATCGTGGGCACAGTTGGTGCAGTGAATGGGCAGCACGTGGCCGTGGTCCTTTTTGGCACAGCTGTTCCTGACCATTTTGGCATCTGGAAGCCAGCACCCCAACACCCTTCATTTCTAAATTCTTAGGCTCTTGTGAGAGATGAAAACCTCCGATAGTAGGACACATGTTCCCCACTGTCAGTTATGCTTAGTCAGGCCCTCTCACATAGGACCTGGCTGTCCCTTCAGTTTCCAGAAGAGGACAGCACTGGTGCTTCCCAGGATTCAGGGTGATGTCGCTAGGGTAGGTGGTCCCCGTTTCCTGGAAACAGTTGAGGAAGAAAGCGTGGGGGGGAGCCCAGCATTCCCAAGGCAGCAGGGGGAGGTGGCCCCTGCTTGGGTGTTTGCCGCTCAGCAGTCAGTCCCTGGGAGGCTGGGAGGAGCGCCTCTGCCGGCCCGTCTTCCTCCACTCAGGTGGAGGCAGGCAGGAGCAACGCTGTGTGACCGTGGCCAGCAGAGGAAGAGACGCCTGCAGGGTTGAGGGAACCACGGAGGGCCAGGAGGGGCAGGTCGCACCGTGGGGACGAGGTGCAGTCGCCGGCCTCCAGCCATCCTCGGAGAAGGGGGAGGCTGGTCAGCAGGACACCCGGTGGCTGCCCTGCGAGCTAAAATGCCAGTTTTGTAACATTGAAGAACCTGTGTTTTTGAAAAATTGACCACTATAATTTTGATTATAACCTGTGGAAAAGCAGTGGACCAAGCATAAAACACAACAGATTTTCAAGGGAGAGAGTGACATGCCTAGGTAGGAAACGCTACCCAGTTAGGCAAAGCTTGTACTTGAGGTGGGGGTGGGGGCTCTGAGCCAGGCTCCGCCGCCAGCTTTCTGTATGGCCGGGGCCTTCGTTTCCTCATCTGTATCGAGGGGGTCCTTGAGCCCCTCGCAGTGTTCCTGAGAATTAAATGAGCTAGAACGTGTGGAGTGCTGTGTGCGGGACCTGCAGTTACCAGGTCCTCATATTTTGGCCATTGGTCCTAGGAGTATAAATAAAGTATCAAAATACTTGGAAAAAAAACATGTATCTTAAACATTTGGCTTTAAATAAGTTAAAGCTAAAATGGGTTGGTTAACAGTTTTATGTTACCATTTCCCGTATGAACCAGGGTAGAAAATCAGCCCACATGACCCTCTGTAGATAAATAAGAAATAGCTTTCATCGGGTTTATTTTAATGAGGACAGTGTTACTAAGGTATAATTCACATACAATGCAGTCCAGCCCAAAGTGCCTCTTAGTACATTCATGTGGTTGTGCAGCTCTTAGTGCTGCCCAGTTTTACTACTGCCCCATTGCCCCTCAAGGAAACCCTGTACTCATGAGCGGTCACTCTAAGCGCACTGCCCGTTGCCCCTGCCCACCACCGCTCCGTGTTCTGTCTGGACACTCGTGTAAGTGGAGTCGTACTCTAGGTGGTTCTTTGTGACTGGCGTCAGGTTCATCCATGGAGCAGTAGCCAACTGTTCGTTTTTGAACGTCAGTATGTCTTGACCTTTTTTTCCTTCCCTTTGCCTTAGGTTCCTGTTGAGCACAGAATGGCTCTGAACTTATGGATTTTAGCATCCACTTAGTGGTTCAAATGGTTGAGACTTCTGTACTTTTCTCTTTTTTACTCCAGAGGCAGTTTCCACAGTTGAGCTTTCTTCCAGGGTCTTTTTTGACTGAGAGCATCCTGCGGTTGAGGAGCCCTAAGATTGTGTGCAGTGCTTAGGTGAGAAGATAATACTTTTGTTTATACTGTAAGGGATCATTAGTCCTACCAAATAAAAGGTGTGTTGCTAGCATAGTGAAGGAAGGCCCAGCAGCAGCGCCTCCTGCTTCAGGGGGAAGGAGGTGGGCAGCAGATGGGTCTCTTCTGAAAGAAGAGTGGGAAGGACCTGGGGGTACAGCTCAGGCCGTCCCCCCTATTGTTCTTCATCGGGCTTGATGCACTTGACCCAGTTGGGCCCTCACCATTCGTTGGAGGCAGATGTCACAGACTCTGAGGCTCGGCTTTGGTGTGTGAGTAGAGCTCAGCAGGCGAGCCTGTGTGTAGCATATTTTTCTAATTTCTCTTGTGTGACTTTCGTATTGCCTTCTGGGTTTAGGTAATTTTTTTTTTTAATTCATTGACTCACTTCGTCCTTTGAATTCGTCGTCTTGTAGGGCTTGGGTTAATGTATATGTGCCCACGTCTTCACTGTGCATCTCCTTGACTTGGGGTGGGGTGGGGGGCATCAGAGCAGTCAGAGCCTTGGAGGGCGTGCGTTTTGGTGCTCGTCCTGAGTCTTCACCAGTGCCAGTGGGCTGCTTCAGAACATGGTCATCCACACCTTGCCGAGTTCTGGTTGGGAGCTGAGCTCCCTCTGGTGCCGAGTGCAGCTGGCTGGTCTGAAGCTGCCTCTTGGCTGCTGCGTGGCGCATGCGCTGTCTTGAGCCTTCCCCTGGCCCAAATACTTTCTGAAAATGGATTTGGTCCTAAACTAGACACTGGTTCCTAAGGAACTTTCCTTTTAAGTACACTTCTGGAAACAACTCATGTTTAAATGTACAGTATGGCCTAAAGCTGTTTCACGTAGGACCACATGGTAATTGTCATGTCCAGGAGAGGCTTGCCTACTCACTGACCAGTAGCGCCAACTGGCTGGGCAGGTGGCGGGGTGTGGGGTCACCCAAGGGTGCTGGATGTCAGAGCTGCCCGGCACTGGGTGCCAGCCCAGGGCTGGGGGCAGGAGACTGGCCGGGATGCACGGTCTGGACACGCCCAGTGTGCAGCAGGAGTGCTGCCCCAGGAGTTGCGTCGACTGCTGTCCACTCGGGAAGCAGAGGGTGATGCTGGCTGTTTCACTTCCCAAAAGCGGGCGTGGCAACGGTTTCAGCTGGGTGTCCAGGAGCCCTCAGAGCTGCCCGAGGCTTCCTCCCGCAGTGCTGTGTGCAGCCCAGGTGGCTGCGTGAGACAAAACAGTGCTGTTCACCAAAATGAGTTTATTTCTCGGTCGACCTGGAAGCCACAAGTGGTTCTCCAGGTGTGGCTCGAGGACTCCTCCCGGGCAATCCTGGGTGCAAGGCTGTGTGCGCGGTGCTCAGAGGCTGGCCGCCTTTCTCCCCTCTCCAGAGTGTACAGAGGACATTGCGGCTCGCGACGTGTGGCATGGCCGTCTGATGGAGTGTGCATCTGTGAGTCTGTGCTTTAGCTTTCCTCAGCTTTAATTCTTATTACTGTACGCTGACAAAGGTCTGTGGCTCCCCTCTTGGGAGGCACACGTGGGGGTCCTGAGGATGGCTGCTCCAGTGGACGGGCCCCATGGGCCTTTTCTGCCCAGCTTCTAGAGCTCTCTGTCAGGCAGGACATTGCAGGAGTTTTCTGTCCACCACGGAGCAAGGAGTGGTCCCTGCAATGCCAGGCTACTACAGCCCCGGGGAGTGGACTCGGCCATCCTGCAGGGAGGTGGGGGGCCACTTCGGGAGCAGAGCTCGCTGATGTCCATCACAGCAGAAGCCCGTGTGCAGTCATGGGAAATGCGGGTGTCGGTACTTCCAGGCTTTGCAGCAAGGTGCAGTAGGTCAGTCCGTGTTACCATGTGCCCAGGTCAGGATCGCTTACCCGGGGGCAGTCAGGTGGCCCTTCCCTCCAGGCAGACACAGAGCCCCTTGGCTGTTCCTTTGTGGCCATCAGGGTACTTGGCAATTATTTCACAGATGCCTGCCACCCCCCCACCCCACCCCCACCCCCAGGAAGCGAGCATGTGGTGGCAGAGCCTCTGGGCAGGTGACCATTTCCGGCCTGGTTGGAGTTGGGCCAGCATCGGTTCCCTGGGCACAGGGGATCTCAAGAGAGCTTGGGCCAGTGCGGTGGGGGGGACGGGCACCTGAACCGAGAGTCCCAGGAGCTGCGCTGCTGCAGTTTACCCTCTGAGGCCAGGGAGCAGCCAGGGCACATGTCGGCTGGGCGGCCTGGCAGGCTCAGCTGGGCACGGAGCTTTCCTGGGAGGATGTGGCTGCTTGGGGCGAGGGAGGCCTTGGAGGACCTGGCCCCCGGGGAGTGTGAAGTGTCTGCAGCCAGAGGAGGTGGACTGTGGCGCAAAAGCGGAGGAGGCCAGTGTGGCGGCTCAGGAGGGGGCAATGGAGTGGGCCTGGGGGAGCCAGCGGGGCGGCAGGGGAGCAAGGGGGCAGGCGTCCGTCTGTGGACACTCTCAGTCCTTGTGGGAGGAGTGCCTGCCAGAGGACACATGTGCCGAGCCCTGGGCCGGGCCTCGTCCACGCTGCACTGGCCACAGCTCCCCCCGCCCGCGTGCAGGTCTGTGGGGTTTGCTCTCCCCCGCAGCCTACAGGCGCTCCACGGCTGCCCGACTCGGGGCGACCTCTGCTGTGGTGCCTGGGCCTTCCGCTTCTGATCATGCTGAGCACCAGACAGGGCTCCTCTGTCGCTGTTTCTTGCCTTTCCCCGCCGCGGCGGCATGGATCGTCCCCAGTGCTTTGCGGTCCTCGGATGTCTGCAGTCTCATCTTGGCGCCTGCTGCCTCTGGAATGGGGCTTCACTGTGGGGCTTTTCTCATAGGATGTTGTCTTGGCTCTGGAGGCCAGAGGTTGCAAGTCAGGATGTCGGCAGGCCCTGCACCCTGTGGCATCTGCAGGGAAGACCCCTCCTCACCTCTCCAGCTTGTGGTATCCGCCAGCCTCCGTCACCTCCAGTGGCAGCACTTCCGTCTCTGCTGACGTCGTCTCACGGTTGGCCTCATCTTAAGTCCCGGGGCATGACTTTGGGGTTCGCACCATCCCGGCCCCGACGTGCGTCTTGAACCTTCAAGAGCGCCCCCTTTGCAGCCCCTCGTCGGCAAGCCCGCCTGCTTGTGCTCAGAGCCGCGTGCCGGTCTCACCGCAGTGCCTCACCTGGGTGCTGGCCGGGCCCCCACCTCGACACGAGGCATCTCCCCACAAGGCTGCTCAGGAGCAGGGAGTGCGTGAGCTGCCCCGTCAGCATTGGCATCGCATGGGGTGCAGCTCCACGGATCACTGAGTTCACCCTCGTGCATGTGCAGGTAAAGGCGGCTGCACCCAGCCTTGCCCCAGCAGGACTCCAGGCTTCGCCATCGCCAAAGAAAGCTGATGTGGCGTAAATACATCTTGAGGAGAAGCTTTACGCAGTCCTCGGCGCAGCTCAGAATCATGTAGTCCTGGGCTGCGCAGCCTGAGAACTAGCGTGTGGCTTAGGAGGGTGGTGGGTTCATTGGGAAGACTAGGCCCGTGACTTAGTCCCAGTGCTCGGCCATTCGGTTTTAATTCTCTACCGTACTGTGCTTTGCTCTAGTGCTATCTGTTTTTTCTCCTTGGATCTATTTTTTTATTTTGGTAACATGAACTCCCGTTTTAATTATTTTAAGTGTATTATTCTGTAGTATTAGTTGCGTTCACTTTTTTAATTAGAGAAGTTGTAGGATTATAGAGCAGTTGTGCATACAAGATTCCCGTATTCCACCGTTATCGACATCGTTTAAAATGGGTGAAAGTGCGTTTTTGTAATTGCACTATTAGCTGCAGTCTGGTCTAACTCGGGGTTCTATGTGGTGAACAGTGAGTGAGGCGTCACCACTGTCCATCCCCAAAACTGCCTCCCAGGCAGGAGCACTGCACTCCCTGCCCAGCCCTGCTCACCTCGAATCTACTTTGTCTCTGTGAATGCACTTATCCTAGATCCTTTGCGTACATGGAATCACCTAGAATTGCTTTTTAAGGCCTTTAGGCCCCACCTTCTCAGGCTGCGTACCTGGGCACGCGGCCCCTCCCAGGCCGCGTGTCCACGGAGCCCTGCTGGAGCTGCCCTTTTTAGCAGGACTCTTGGCTTCTCACGGTTCCTTATCCTCCCTTAAGTAGATTTTTCTTTAAAAACGGCATTGTTGTGTGAATGTCACAGCTCAGGTGACATCCTTTGCACAGAGGGACACTTTTTGGTGAGTCACCCAGGGAAGATTTCCTGCCCGTTTGTCAGTCTGGGCTCTGTCTTGTAATTTTGTGATAAAACCACTCATTTTTTAAAAAAAAACACTAAATCACTAGAATGGGAGGAGCAGGGAACAGCCCTTTCTTACATTCCCTGAACCCCTAGTGCTTTGCAGTGGATAAACCTTGCAGGGGGAGATGGAGGCTGGGGTCGGGGACCAAAGCTCTCCCCGCGGAGCCCACTGCTGCTGCCGCCATCCAGTGGCCCTACGGCCATCCTCTGCACGCAGCTGTGGCTCGTGCCTGCGGCCTTCAGCTGCTCTGCTCCGCAGAATTTCCAGCTGTACCCCAAGAGCCGTGTTTTCACCACCCCTGTGTGTGCTGATTTGCGGCTTAGCCTCCTGGTGTGTGGCGTTGGAGCCGTTTTTGCAGGGTTGATTTGGCGTTACAAATTCATAACTGAACTTTTTTTTCTCTCAGAAAAGAAAAGTAAAAACAAGTTCCACTAAAAAGCTGGGACCTGGTTAGCACTCACATTTCTTTTTGTTTTTGTTTTTAGAGTAATGCTGGCCCCATGCAGAGCTGGGGGCGGTTTGCCCGAAACAGTACACAAGCTAATGGCGTTTTCCCACTGCAGTCTCTCTTATTTGTTCAGCCAACTTATTTGCTTCAAATGTAAATCTTTTTCTTGAGCTTAAACCACGTTTTTCTGAAATTTAAATAACTTGATCCCAGCTCAGTTTTCCCTGTTGGAAGTAATGTTATACCGTTTTTACTGCTTAAAAGTCTAAACCAGGGGCTCTTAACAAGGCGTCCCGTGAGCTTGAACTGAAATTCAAAAAGACACTATTCTTGTGGGGACGTGTTGGTGCGGGTGTGACACATTTATTAAGTAAT
>JAQZBX010043448.1:0-21687 GCA_029593785.1 Cabassous unicinctus | reverse complement strand
TAAGAGGAAGAGGAAGAGGAAGAGGAAGGCAGCCATCTTGCTCCAACACATGGCAACTGACTTTGGTGAGGGAAGTAACTTATGCTTTATGGCCTGGTAACTGTAAGCTTCTACCCCAAATAAATACCCTTTATAAAAGCCAACAGATTTCTGGTATTTTGCATCAGCACCCCTTTGGCTGACTAATATATCATGCCAGTAAGAAAAAAACTTATTCATCTTAAATACATAAGTTTTATTGAATTAAAGAACTATGAAAATTATAGTTTCCTTGTACTCAGTATATAGGCAAATTTAATGTCCACATTTGAACCAATAAACATGAATCATCTATTTATTTTTAATTTATTAAAAAGGTTTAATTTTGTAATTCTACAGTGAAGAATTTTTTAATTTCAGTTTCAGTTTGTGTTTTTCTGACAATTGTGATTCTGTGAAAATGTTAAGGTATAGGCCAAGGCAGAACAAGAGATGTTTTGTACATGTATTTTAAACAATCTTTAAAATCTCACACAAGGTATTGTCAAGGATAAAATATAGGGTTGTGGCTAAACTCAGACTGAATCAGTGATAACCATGATTCAAAAACAGTGATTTCTCTGAAGCCATAGTGATTGGGAAGGGTGAGCCCTCTGGAGCAGGAAAAAAAAACAAAACAAAGCAGAAAGAAGAAAAAGTTCATTCCTTTAATTCCAGATCTTGATAAATGAACAGTATGGAAGTTTGAGATTATTTATGAATCCCCAAAAGAGAAAGATTATGTTTGTAAACGAATCTACTCCTCTGGGTGTGATACCCTTTGATCGCGTTAAATTCAGCTGAGATGTCTTTGATGAAATTACTTGTTAAGATTAGGGCTTTTTGATTTGACTACATCAGAGGGCATAACTCAGGTTGAGTTCCCGCCCCCTTTCTGGAGTCACTCAAAAGATACACAGAGGATAGAACTTTGTGATTTTTGAACCTGCTATGTGACAGAAAGGAAAAAGCTCAAACAGCTAAAGCCTGCGGGAGAGACGGACTATTTGCCTGATAGATTGCAGCTGACCTTTGGAAGAGACTGATATAGGAAGCCCTAAGTGACAAGCCCAGAGATCAGGAAGAAACTGGGCACATGGAGCCTCAAGAGGAAGAGGAAGCCCAGAGGGGAAGGCTGAAACCCGGCAGAGCTCACCTGCCATCTTGCATCAACACATGGCAGCTGACTTTGGTGAGAAAGTACCTTTTATAGTACCTTGAGTTGGACTTTCCATGGCCTTGGGATTGTTTTACCCCAAATAAATGCCCTTTATAAAAGCCAACCTATTTCTGGTACTTTGCATCAGCACCCCTTTGGCAGAGTAATACAAACAGTATTTTGCATATCCAGAAACATCAATAGCATATATTTTCATAAATATTTTTCATCTAAATGTTGTCCAAAACCATAGACTTGGGGAATAAATTTAAGTCAATGCCCTTTTTTAGCTGGCTGTTAGTAAAATAGTAACTCAGTATTCTTTGTCATCTACCAGTTCCCACTATGTCTGTTTACTTTATTGATATTCACAGGGAATATATTTACAATGGGAGAGAAGGAGCGAATTTTTATTGGAAGGCCCTAAGAGACCTTGGGAAAATGGAGTGGATGGTAGGACCTGAGAGATCATTTATAGGCAAAAACTTCAAATTCAAGAGAAAATTTTAAAGTTTGAGGCACAAGCAGAACTTCTCCTTACGTAGCCCAGGTAACATTCCATGGCACAAAGCTGGGAAAGAGGCCCTTGATCCCACCTCTATGAGAAACTGAGTGCTATGGATTAAATTATGTTCACCCAAAAGACATGTTCAAGTCCTAACCTCAGTCCCATGAATGTGATCCTATTTGGAAATAGGATCTTTGAGGTAGTTATTAATATGAGGGCAAACTGAATTAGCATAGGCCCAATACCCGATATGGCTGATGGCCTTATAATAAGAAAAAATTTGGACACAGTGAGTAAGATACAGAGTGAGAGAGATGGCCATGTGGTGGAAGCAGAGATTGATTTATGCCACCACAAGATAAGGAATGCCATGGATTGCTGGCCACCTACCAAAAGTCAGGGAAGAGGCATGAAATGGATTCTCCCCTACAGATTTCAGAGGAAGTATGGCCCTACTGACACCTTGATTTCAGACTTCTGGCCTCCAGAACCATGAGACAATAAATTTCTATTGTTTAACCCAACTATTTGTAGCTTTTTGTTACAGACGCCTTGACAAACTAAGATACTTAGCATTCTTCTGATATTCCAGGGTTTGGAGACTTGGGGAGGCATGATCTCCCACAGGAATACAGATGGTTCTTATGATGAATGGCTTCCATGGTGGGGTATACGCAAGCAGATTTGAGGCCAAGGCTACATGGAAAAGAGTGTGATGGAGAAAGAGAAGACGAAGTTGGAGACCACATTATGTCTGAAGCTGAAGCTGATTGACTGGTCTGTGAATACATGTAAGAAAGTCCCCAAGGGTTTCTCAAAAATAACTGGCTAACCTTTTAAGGGAACTAATTTCTGACAACCCAGTATTGACTAGTGCCATCCGAACCTTGCCAGTATTCGTAATTTGGTGGAGCTTAAGGCATTTGAGTTATATGCCGATTCTTTTTAACAGATTCTAGAGCTCTTTTATTGTAGAAATAAGGTAAATGTGCAGATAAAATATACATGCCTTCATGTTCTGTAGACTCTACTATAGCAAAATAAAAATAGGCTTATCATGCTTTGGCAGATAAAATCTATTACTTATGTTTCTGTAAGCAACATGCATATAAGACATTTTCTATTTCATCTCACAAATCTGGTTTTCACACCACACCCATTCAATAACATTTGCTTAATTTTTATTACATCCTTGTGCAATACCACTGTTGTTATTTTACGGTAAAGTTTAAGTCAGCTCAATTTTAGCATAAGAGACTCATTAAGAGTGAGCAATTTGGTGCTTAATGAGTTGTTAACCCTGAGTAAATATATTAAAATAATAGAGTGATAAATTTAAATTGAATTACATCAGCCTTGTATTTTGTACAATAATGTCTTCTGCAGGAAGAGAAAGTACCACTTAAAAAGCAATTTTTGATAAAATATATTCTGGATTGTTAATATTTACTTCTCACTATCTATCTCTTCCTGATTTGATTCTTTTTCTTAGTTATTCTTTTCACAACTCTCTCTTAAATATTCATTATCTGTATATTTTACATTTTATTTTTAAAGGAAACAATATTTTGAGGCCTACTCAACTAGAATATAATTGAATAAATCTTGGATAAAAATTAAAATTTCCATGAAATAAAGCCACAAATTTGAAAGATCTTACTGAATAAGTAAAGAAATTAAAATCCAAAGTGTATCTGCTAAAAATGGGTTCATGCATAGGCAAAGGTGAACCAGAATCTTCCATTTGGCTCATTAGTTACCCTCTTAAATCATGGTCAGTATGACGCTTCTTAATCAACAACTCTGCTCCCTGTGGACTTCTGAATCAGGGCTGTCAACTTTACTGACACAAATAAAATCTTATTACTGTAAGCCCCACAGAACCACAGGAACAATTGAAGAGCAAGGCAGAATTTAATCTGACTCGTGGCTCATCCAAAAAATAAAAAAACCTGTCAGTTTAGTTCAAATAGCAGACATTTATTTTTTTCCTGTTAAGAAACCAACAGGGTACAGCTGGGCTTTAAGATCATAGGTGGCGTTTCAGCAATCCATAACATGAAAAACCACCCTTTGACTCAATAACGAAGCAGATTTTAGTTGGGACCAATTGAGCAAGACCAAATATACAATTCTAAAACACCCATATTATAGTCATTTATATGACTATAACAATAGCTTGGTTTCTGAAGTTAGAATAGTCGTACAGGTCACAAGTTCATGAAAACGCTACTTACAGGGAAGAGGCTCTTCTGTAATAAGGGAAGCAAAATGTAGAAATTGCTCAGAATTCATATCTTGACAGGTGACATTTTCCTGGGATGAATCTGAAATGGCCTATAATCATCTTTGAGCATGACTATGAAGAAAGCCATTTAGATAGATAGATTGGCTAATAACTCCACTATCCAAGGGAAACTGGTATTAAAGGGCAATCTAACAGTAAGCATGAGAAGTCAAACACAAATGCAATTTGGGGAATTCGGAATGAGAGCACCTTTTAAGGTGTTACATATCTGCAAATGAAAATGGGTAAATATTTCATATTAAAGAACTTTTCCCATTCACTTTCTAGATACCGAATCCTGCCTACCAAGACTGTTAGTATAAAGCAGTATGCATACATATATGTAAGAAAGTATTACACAAATATACTGGTGATGCATCCTAGTCCAGAAATTTAATACTCACACATGCAGTATTTGCACCATGCTTTTTTCTATATTTTTTTCCTATTTGAATTCAGACTGCACTGTTCCCCTCTCATTCTTTCTTTGGCTCTCACTTTGAAATCTATACATGCATCACTGAATGTGTATTTCAAAGCATAAAAATGTATATATCTGTCTAAAATAAAGTTGCCTTCTAACTTTAACAAATTGCTAGACTGGTTTTTAAACCTTGCAATTAGGAGAGGTGTTGACAGCACTTGAAGGAAGCGTCCAGCAAAGACACATCATGGCAGTGATCCAAAGGCTTTCTTGACAGAAGCGTGCGGTGAAAATGACAAAGATATCACTATGAAAGCCCAAATAAAAGCTTTCCAAGAGGAAGTCTAGGGAAGAGATACTTATGGTAGTGGCAGAATTATCTTACAAAATAGTTTGTTCTGCTTTAATTTTTGAATAGAGCAATAACTTAAGTTTGTATAACACCTTTCATTCAGAAGAAACCAGAGCATTCTATATGGAGTTTAACCATATATAAGTGTATATTTTAATATACACTTCACCGTGCAAAATCGCCAAGGAAATGCGGCCATCTTCTGTCAAGAAGTTAGTAGTGGCTTTAAAAATGGCTCCCAATGAAAAAGTCTGATGCTACCATTCTGAGAGGAAAATGTGGAAAAGACTTAACCATGGTGAAGAGAGAATAGTAGTGAAGTGGTAATCAGTGTAGCTGAAGGTATTGACGAGAGTAGGCGTTATTAGTATTCTATTATTAGCAGGTTCACTTGAGTTTAGTGATAGTAACGATTTAATAAATTTACTATTGGTAGGCTAATAATTGGAAGGTGTAGTTTCTACCAATTAATCAGTCATATAGAAAAGATAGAAAGAAATGAGCATGAATGGCTAGTGTTGGTGTGAAATTAAGTAGGGATGAATAAAATTGCCACATAAATCTTGAATATAGAAAGATTTCAACAGTACCCCCTCTCAAAGAACACAAAAAGCATGCCCAGACCCAACTGTAATGTCCAAAGAATTTCAAGAGCCATGAAACTAGAATCTGCCTGTGTAATGGCTTCAACCTACAATCAAGACATGTTCTAGATATATCTCTCCCCCATACCATAGGCTGAGAGGGCATGAGAAGGACCATATGAGAAGAAAGGGGAGGGGGCTTAGGATTCTGGTTGCAACTTTATGACTGAAAAAGAAAATTCCTTGTTAATGAATAATTTGTCTCAAATATTCTATCCTGTTCCGACCTACCTATCCCAATATTGTACACTGCAAATGATATCAGTTTACTTTTTTCGTTTGTAAGTGGGTGAATAGAGTTCTAGTCGAAGGTCTACCACCAAATACTAGGATCTTCAAATTATTTAACTTCATGGAGATCATCCAAATATGCCCTTTTAGGGGAAGCGGGTGTGGCTCAGTCGAAAGAGCTCCCGTTTACCATATGGGAGGCCCCGGGTTCGCTTCCCCGGGCCTCCTTGTGAGAGCAGGCCAGCCCGCGTGGCGCGGTGGGCTGATGCAGCAAGACCTCACAGCAAGGGGGAGATAAGCAGACACAGAGAAGACACGCAGCAAATGGACACAGCAAACACAAGCAGCAAGATGGGGATAAATAAATAAATAAATAAATCTTTAAAAAACAAAACAAAACAAATATGCCCTTTTACTTTATAAATGAGGAAATGGGGTTCCAGGCAATTCCTTCAGCTAATATTAAATATGTGAGTGAATAATGACTTTTATTCATTAAGGATTGTGGGGGTAATAGGTTACTATATGCCAAATGAAAGGCAGGTATCTTTATCAAGAATTTTTTGTTCCTCTCTAAACTATATCAATTGACTTTGAATGAATTCAAGCAGAAAATATTTCACTTTCCTCTGTGAAACATTAATACTGAAAGACTGGAAGCCAGCCCAAATCAGACCCTAAGAAGATAATCAATGGAATGACTGACTATACCATATTTTTTCACAATTTCCAATAAACCTCACACCTAACATCTGACCACATTCAACATTACATAATGGAATTTCAAAAAAAAAACAAAACACCCTATTATCTAGAAGAAGAGAATTTCAGATAAACTTTCTATTTCATATTCCTTATTTACTCAGTTCACCCAACATTCTGATAAAATAAAATTCCACAAGATTATTACACATGTAATATGTGGTCTTTACTTATTCCTGTTTCTTTCCGGTTTCAAATTATATTACATTTGTTCAAGCAAATAATATAAAACACTACATGTTCTAGCTAGCAATGTACTTTAATTTGGAATCCTAATTATGATTGACTCTGTTACTAAGAATGCCAAGAATTTGGCACATACATCACCCAGGGTCTGGGGAAAAGAAAAATGAAAAGTCAATTTCTCTGTTGCTATGATTAGATAAGCAGAGAGGCAGACAGGTGTGCTTATTTGAAGGCATACCATATGCTAAGCCACAAGCTTGGCCTCCATATGCTGTAAAATCAGTGTGCACAGCTAAGACATAGGGAAATCAGTGGTGTGTGTACACTAATTGTAAGTCAGTAGGAGTTTGCTGTCCACTCTTAACCCATCTTTAAGAGAAAAGGAATTTCAAAATTCCTCTAACATCATTATATCCAGATTGTGTTATCAAGTTCTTCTTAAAACTAAAAAGGACATCATATTTCCATTCATCACCTATTCACTTGATTAGTAACGAGTTATCCGTTCTTAAAGTTCCTACATGGATTCCACTCTTCTCTGTTCAGGCTATGCCACTATTCTGACAGTGCCACAGAAAGTGCCACACCCTTTCAGTTAATGTCCTGGCTGTGACTCACCCAGAAGCCTAGCAGTCCAGATGAGGACAAGTGTCTTTCTGGTCATGGTTCTACCAGATTTCCTTCCTTTGATCAGCAAAACTCCACCCTGTGCTGATATTGTGGGCATGAAATCACTTGACCAAACTTAAGTCAAAGTTTCTGGCAGCTTCTACCACAAAAGAGGCTATTTGTCATGCTCTCCTGTTATGAGAAATGCAACACGTTTATTAAAATGGCGACATTTCATTTCCATTCCCTTCTACATTTAGCAGTTATTCTTAATTGGAACAGAAAAGACGATTGGTTGTTTTGCCTCTTCCATTCTCAAATGTAAGTGGAACATCCCTGCTATGTGACCCTATTATTATTCAAAATCTCTCTCACTTCTGTCTGGGAGACTGCGGAAGGTGGTTTCATGTGTTCATTAGCCACAGACAGTCTCATGTTCTCTCTTCTATTCAACATCCCTTTGCCAAAATCCCTTGCTCAAGCGGGGAGCTCACCACTCGCCCTGCCGTGCACAACCTCAGTGAGGCCCCTACCTCACAGCTACTGCAGGCTATCTGCTTATTATCAGGCATGGTGATCACTTTCAGGTGGTCGGCTGAGTCTCTAGAGACTGGAGGAATTAGTCTCTTCCCCAAATCTGTATAAAACACTGTTATCTAGGCCTCAGGATTGCAGTGTTTGGGTCACAAGACTCATAAAGTTCCAAGTCAGAATTCTGCCACCAGCTTCTGCTTGCATTCTCTCTACTCTAATCTCCACATTCATCCCCAGCTCTCTTTCCATCCACAATTGCCTTAGCAGTTCCTTCCCTCTCTTCTTCCTGCTAAGAAACAAAACCCACATGCATATGGACTCACGCAAATAAACCCCCAACTGTGAAGAGTCTGGGTGTTTTTGTTTTTCTAGACTCACAAATCCAATTTCTGGGATACTGCTAGAACATTCCTTCTGACTTTTGGATTAACACAATATGTTCTCTTTCCTCAAATGCCCTATTTCCCAGTCACCTCTGACTGTGGTTTTATGTACCACACATTTCTACTTGGCTGAATCCACTAAAGGATGATGAGGAGAATAAAAAGCAGTTTACACCTAGAAAATTGGCCTCAAGTAAGCTCTCTGTACAACCTACTGTTTATCACCTGTGGCAAAGAAAAATAATAATTAAAATGTCCAGGAAAAAAATAACCAAGTAATGGCCAGAAACTCTACTATTTCAAAAATCTATTTTCCCAAGTAACTGATTACAAGTCTATGATGACTTCATGCGGTTGGAAGAGATATTGCTTATAATATACAGTACTCCAAAGATGCAATCAGCTTAATCCTTTCATCTAACAGCCATTATCACTGAAAGAGGGTCTGCCTTTCTCCAAACGATGAAGGGCCTGTAATGATTTTGGAAGAATTGTCTATAGCAACTGCACAATAATTAACTGGAGCAGCTTGGGTGTAGCCTTACGTCCTTAGGAAGGGAGAGAGGGAGGGAAAGAGAGGACCCAGATAGCAGTGACTCACTCCAGAAAACAATGCTTTCAATTTAGGGACTGCCTTCTTCCTCCATCAGCCAAAACACAGCTTTCTTGACCTTAATAATAAAAATCATGAATATAAATTTATTAGAATAAAGAGGACCAAACTCAGGACAAATGCCAAAAAGGCCAGAGGGAAAAGGTGAAATTCACTAAAGAAACTATTATCATCCCCTACAGAAGCAGGCAAAATGCCTTTCTTCTCCCAGCAATGTTAACATAATAGCAGTTATTTAGCATTTCTATATCCAGGCACTGTTCTTAGATTCTCTCAACCAATCCTCACCACCTTGGAAGGCAGTTACTTTTATTTTCTCTGTTTAAGATGAGAGAAGCATCTGTCTTACCCATTCAACATTTATCTATATAGTCCTCTTTTTAGACACCTGGAAATTTAGAGGAAAATTACCCTCTCTAGGTCTGTTGGGTTGATATCAGCGTCACTCTCTGAATTAGGCTAAATGGATTTGTGTTTTACTTGATTCTTATGAAGAAACTTAAAGTGCAATGGGGAGGCAAAATATTCCACAAAGACTGTGGAATTTGATTGCAAACAACATTTCCTATTTAAGGAAATATATCTTATCTTGACTTTTATCATGGACCTTTGGGAAAGACAAGGAACACTAGCAAAGTGGTTTTATCTCTCCAGTCCTTGCAAAGGCCCTGAAAATATCATAGTAAAGTGCTGCTGAATTATTAGACTCATCAATGCTATACATAGCCCTGTTGTTATTCATTTATTCATGTATTCACTCAATCTTTCATTCATTTCTTTATTCCTCCAGTTAAAATATTAGTATTATTAGCTCATAAAGATCAAAACAAGTGTCAGGCATTGTGATGGATACAAAAACTATAGAAGTAGCCATGGGCTGTGAAAAGAACAAAGCATATAGTCAGAAGTCCAGCATTTTCAAGTCTGGATCTAACAGTCATCGCCTAGTGATTTAGGGCAAATTATTTAACCCTTCTTGAGCTTCCATTACTTTATCTATGATACTGTGGAAAATAACTATACCTCCTCACAGGGTTGCTTTAGAAACTGTCTAATACCCATTTGAGAAAAACCTATCATCTCTTCCAATATACAATAAAGATGCAGGCTAATTATATGACATGGCTATTCTCAAGGGGCTTAAAATTGGTTTGGCAAATTCAATGCAATGCCAACCAAAATTCCAACATTCTTCTTTGCAGAAATGGAAAAGCCAATCATCAAATTTATATGGAAGGGTAAAGGGCCCCAGATATCTAAAGCCATCTTGAAAGAGAAGAATGAAGTTGGAGAACTCCCACTTCCCCATCTTAAAACTTACAAAGCCACAGTAAACAAAACAGCATGGTACTGGTACAAGGACAGTCAAACAGACCAATGGAATTGAATTGAGAGCCCCAAAATCAATCCTCACATATATGGCTAACTGATTTTGACAAGGGGGCAAAGACCACTCATCTGGGAAAGAATAGTCTCTTCAACAAATGGTGCTGGTAAAACTGGATCTCCATTTGAAAAAAAAAGGAGGACCCCTACCCCTATACAAAAATCAACTCAAAACAAATCAAACATCCAAATATAAGAGTCAGAACTGTCAAATCTTAGAAGAAGATGTAGGGAAGCATCTTCAGGATCTTATGTTTCTTAGACTTTACACCCAAATCACAAACAACAAAAGAAAAAAAAAAAAGATAAATGGGACCTCATCAGAATTAAAAATCATTGTGCCTCAAATGACTTTATCATGAAAGTAAAGCTACAGCCTACACAATGGGACAAAATATTTGGAACCCACATATCCATTAAAGGTTTTATGTGGCATATACATATATAATGAAAGCCTTTAACTTAGCAAGAAAATAGACAACACAATTTTTAAAATGGGCAAAAGACTTGAATAAACATCTCTTCAAAGAAGATATACAAATGACCAGAAAGCACATGGAAAGATGCTCAACATCATTAATCATCAGGGAAATGCAAATCAAAACCACAATGACATACCATTTCATACCTTTTAGAATGGCTGCTATCAAAAATTTGGAAAATTACAAGACTTGGAGAATATGCAGAGAAATAGGAATACCCATTCATTGCTGGTGGCAATGTAAAATGGTTACAGCCACTGTGGCAGATAGTTTGGCTGTTCCTCAGGAAGTATATTTTGTCCCATTGTATAGGCTGTAGCTTTACTTTAGAAATACCATATGACCTGGCAATCCCATTACAAGGAATTATACCCAAAAGAATTGAAAGCAAGGACTCAAAGAGATATTTGCACATCAATGTTCATAACAGCATTATTCACAATTGCTAAGAGATGGAAACAATCCAAGTGTCTATCAAGCAATGAATGGATAAACAAAAGGTGGCATATACATACTATGGAATGTTATTCAGCTGTAAAAAGTAATGAAGTCCTGATACAGGCAATAACATAGATGAACCTTGAAGACATCATGTTAACTGCAGTAGTCCAGGCACGAAAGGACAAATAATGTATGATCTCACTGATTTGAAGCAATTAGAATAAGCAAACTCATCCAGTCGGAATCTAGAGTATAGGTTACCAGGGGATGGGCGAGGGATAGAGATTGGGAAGATAAGGCTTACAATGTACAGGGTTCCTATTTGGAATGATGGCAATGTTTTGGTAATGGATAGTGGTGATGGTAGCACAACATTGTGAATGCAATTAACAGCACTGAAATATGTACCTTTTATGTGATTAAATGGGTAAATGCTAGGTTGCATATATGATAATGGAATAAAATTTTAAAAAATTCCATGAACTACACTTTACAAACAGTGACCCCTAAATTAAACTATAGATTACAATTAATTGTACAATTATAAAAATGTGCTATCATCAACTGTAACAAATGTTCCACACCAAAGCAAGAAGTCAGTAATAGGGTGGTACATGGGAATTTTATGCATGATTGTTCTATAAATCCACAACTTCTCTTACTGAAAAAATGATTTGGTGAGAAAAAACACTTAGACAAATAAAGATAATTAACCAGCCAGTTAGGAAATGCTAAATATGTTTGTCATCAGGGCTTTAGAGTAAGGAAAAAAATAATTTTCAGCTGGGAGAATTATGATTAAACTTTGGCTTTGAGTTTAGATTAAGTGGGAAAACAAGAAAAATATACCTAAAAAAAGAAATAAAGAAATGAGATATGAACAAAAGCAAGGCAATAATAAAACACATTGTGGATAAACCTAAGTAGAGCAGGAGGGAGTTAAGGTAGAAATGTTGGTTAAAAGAGGATCACACATTGTCTTAAATGCATGTTAAGGAATTTTGGGGATTTTTAAATAGGTACCTGAGCAATGCTAATGTTTTCTGAAGAGACAGGATCAAAGATGAGCTTTAGTAGATGCATCTTGAAGCTTGTACATGAGAGGCTGGAGGTAAGGAAAGACAGGAGCCAGAGAGTCAATGGGGAAGCTTATCACAGGAGCCAAGCTTGGGGCACTGTGTCTAAAGGAGTTTCCTATTTTGGTAAATCAAGGATAGGCAAAGGCCAGGTAAACTAGTCATGGTCAAGGTCAGTTCCAGTCATACGTCCGAAGCAGCACTGTCTAGAGCTGGTCTTATTCCAGGGCTGTCCTCTATGGAAAACAGAAGCCAATGGAGACTCCCACTTCCTGGAAATGGAAGGCTCTCTTGCTGCTTCCCTGCTTTTACTTATCCTCACCCTGGTCCTGTGCTCTCTGAATAGACTGATGTTTGCCCACCTTAGGGCTGGGTGAGGTTTCATGGTGAACTGATATTTCACAGACCTGAAAACAAGATTTATAGTTGTTCTCAGAAAAAATGTAGTCAGAAAGGATTAGGTTAATTTTTTCCCCCCTGATACCATTCACACCCCTCCTCACATCCATCTTACTTGTTTTCAGTCTGTCCATATTCTAGAAGGACTCAGAGTGATTACTCTTTGTTTTCCTCCGCTTTAATCAGCATCAGATTTTTTTTTTTTTAATGCCAAAGCAGAATAACAAAAGCAGAGCACAGCCTGAGTTAACTGAACTTCAAGGAAGAAGCTCAGTGATGCTTCCCACACACTAAAGAAACAGATAAAATGGACCAAGCTATTTATAGCTGTTTTCCCACTTCTAATAATCCTCCATTTAATTAGGACTGTAAATAGCAGCAACGAAGGCTCTGCAGCGCTGCATGAGCAATCCCAGCCCCTCCTCAGAATATATCCCACCCTGGGTAAGGAAAGGATATCAGGGTGAGTGCCACAGCTCACACTGAGTTATGGGAAAGAGCCAGAATCTACAGTGAAGAGAGGACTGAGTTTAAGGAGCTGGAGAATTTAATTCTGCTCTGCACCCACAATTCTAAACAATGGCAGTGATAAAATTCTCTACCCCTAAAAAATCTTTCTTTGGTCAAAGTTCTAAATAATTACTGACTCTGTTGAGTTTTCATATGAAGTATGTAAGTTTTAAATTAACGCATTTTTGCTACTTATTATTTAACAACCGTTGTATTGTACATGGAAGTTAATTCCTAGAACTCCCTATCGTACAATCAGTCTCCAAGCCCCATGAATTCAGCCTTCCGCATTCGCTTGGAGAGGAAGTTTGCAGTGTTTCAGAATCATCAGCCCTTGCTTTAGGAGCAATTTGTGTCTCTAACGCCATGGCAAAACAATAAATTAAATTTAAAAAATGATACCACAATGATGATAAAGCAAAAAATAGAACTCAAGTTATTCGATTCTGTTATTCTGTGGCCATTTGGAATCTATGTTTTAATTGTGTCCACTCAGTGAAACAGAGTGAGAACTGTGTGGTGTAATATTTTTCTGTGACAAGTTCAAATTTTAGGTCACAGATGAAATATTTTTTTACTGAAATTGAATAGTATCCTTGAAATTGAAATTTCATTTTCTATTCTAATTGTGATTTTTTTTAAAAAAATAAAGAAAATATCAAAAATTTCATGAGCACTACTAATTATTACAGGATCATTACTGAAAATAATTTTGTCATTGAGAAGAAAGAAGCAGAGGGAGAGGTTAAAAAATGATCCATTCAGGATCAAATACTCCAGGTATATCATTGAACACAGACATTTGGCTTAAAATGGCTTGAGGAGATTTTGTTCCTTGTAAACGTAATTTTTTTTGCCTTGTCCCAAGTCATCTAAGTAGGAGTACATTATTTAGACACGATGGGTTTGGTGAGACTATTGAGAAATAGACTAAAATATGCAGCATATGGACCGCCAGTCCTTTGGCAGTCAGTATAATAACAGAGTGCAATTTTGAATGTGCTTGGCTCTCTGAAGTTAAAAGAAGACCCTGAATAAGATAGAACATTTATAAACAAAGATACCAGCCCTTATATTGGACCATAAGTGAGTCTGGGACACCCATAAAATTCTGTTCTGCAAAGGCAAGATGCCAGTCTCTGCATTGGCCTTGATCTCTAAATATACACTGTGTATTGTTCTACCACCAGTAGAACATTCATTCATCTACTAACTCATTCATTACACATGTATGGAACACCTGCTATGTGTGAGGTCTTACACCCAAAGACACACAAATAAATGACACAACATTTCTGAATTTGAGGAGTTGCTTATCTAATGAAACATAAAATTATACACACAGAAACAACACAAGTAATTATTACACAGTGAAATAGTTAAAGTATGCACAAATTATGATGGTATATAACAAGTCCAAAGTATCTTAGTTTCTGAATGGGTGAGTCATTGACTTCACAGAAGACTGGATGTTTAATTTGGGTTTTGAATAATGAATAAGAAAAAGGGGAAGAAAAGGTACATTCACTGACAATGTAGCAAAGCTGAAAATAGTACAAACATAGCAATAAAAATACATTTAACGGACAGAAAAATAGAGGATATGAAAGAAGTCCAACTAGACATTAATTATACTGGAGAATACTAATGGCTAGTGATAAGCAACTGCTTCCTTGATATTGAGAACATGGCAATAAAGAATGGACTTTATTATAATAGAAGGGATTTAGAGAAGATATTTTGGGGGAAAAATCCTTCTTGCCACATTTAAGAAACATCAATGACTACTGAAAAATGTTAAATATAATTAGAGGTCCTATTTCTGAAAATGTTTGGGATAACATGAGGGATGACATTGACCTTCCTCTAGATTCTGGGACTAAACACAGAGAGAGAAAAGAGGCAACAGAGGCCTTGGATAAAAGTAGGATATAGGAGAGAGGAAGGACTCTGATATGAGTCAGAATCCAGTCGATGGGAGGTCGGTAACACGAAGCCTGAACAGATAGGAGATGCCAGTAGGGCCAGAAGGCTGCCTTCTGTCCAATGCCAAAATGAGAACAGCTCCATCTTCCCATGTGTCTCCTGGGTTGGAGGTGTTTTGCAACATGACTCCTCAAATAAACAAATCACCAATCAAAAGTCATTCTTTTTCACTTCTTTTCAGAAATTGGGTTTTGACATTTGTAGCCTAAATAGATGAACCTCCTTAAACCACCACACACAAAATAACCTGTTGTGCTGTCATGTTTGTTACTCATTTTCTCTGCTATTCTGCTTTCTGTCTTTCTAGTGTGCATAAGTTAGTTCATGAATGGAAGGGGAAGAATATCCAGGAGAACTCTTTTTTTTAATTATTGTTTTTTGTTTTTAGAGAAGTTGTGAACTTATAAAATAATCATGCATATTGTACAGAATTCCCATATATCACCCCTCCAGGAGAGCTTTTGGCCTTAGCTGCTTTCCCCTAAATACATATTTATACACAATTCACAGAGATCGGTGGAAGGGAGCATGTGTGGATAACATCCATGGAGCCTTTGGGAAAATGCATTTTTAATTTATTTCTGCTTCTTCCTTTACCTAGATCAAATAAGTGGATAATGCCAAAGAGACGGGCGCCGTCCCAGCCGCCTGAGAGAGAAGCAATTACACATTCTTTTGCTCTCCCCTTGAAATCAGCACAGATAAGAAGAGTACCATTTTGGCAGCACCTGCTGCTGCTGGTTTTCTGGGCTGTTTTTGTCTTTCTTCTTCCCAGAAAGAAAGCAAAATCTAAGTTAAAAAAATAGCACAACTTGGCCAGCTGATCAGTTTCACAGCAGACTCCTGTAGCAGATGGACTATTGTGTCTAAATAATATCTTCCCATTTGGGTCATAAATGCAAGATTCATTGAAAATTCTTATAAATGCATAGAATAGCATGCAAGTCTGCCCTGCTTTCTGCATGTAAATAATAAAAATAAGCCCCAAAACATATATTCAGTCACTAAAGCAGTAAGTTCTTTGATGGGTAGGTATGGAAATTAGGGACTAAAAGCCATCATTGACATGGAAGGAGACCTAAAATAACAGGAAATTCTGTTTTAGAGAGAAAAAATTAAGATGCAGACACAGAAAAAGATGAGCTCCAGGAATAAGCAAGCAATTTGATTTTGTTTTCTTTTGATGGGTTGAAAATAACCTGGTACTTTTTTGTCAGTCATTCTGATACCTATGTTTAAAAAAAAAATGAAAGTCATTTTAACTTAGCAACTTTACCTTTTATCTTTCCTTGAGCATCTCACCCTTAATCTGATGCTGTCTTGCTGTCTCAGACTCTTATTTCATTTTCTAAATTCCTCTGAATGTCCCCCCACCCATGTCCATCTCTACCCTTTGCAACTATTTTTTGGAAGAATTTGCTTCTACCTTGGCTTCTTGTTCATGCCATCATTCTTCAATCTCCTACTGATTTCTTGGATTTTAATCCCCAAGAGGGTAGGCAGCAGGTCTATGAACTTTTCTGTTTCAGTAGCAAACTCAGCACCATGCACAATTAGGTACTTGATTGCTTTTGTGATAACTATGATTCATGATGTTTTCCACATACACTAATTTCGGTGAGAAATACACTTCTACTATCAGATGGATTGCATACAAATGATTACTCCAAAAACATATGACTTCAGTAAAATAATTCTAGAAAATCAGGTCTTCAGATTTTAATTAGAAGGCACACTTCACCAAAAAAAGAAGAGGAAAAAAAGATTTAAAAAACACCATAAAGCGTGGAAATCAATGGTGATGGCATTTGATAGTCTAATTTTTAAAATCAAGAATGCCACTTGGATTGAGGGATTGGGGAATAATTTCAGCTAATAAGTTATGCAATTTACTAATTAGGTTTTGTTGGGCATGTCATCCAATCTCTCTTGATCCTATTACTTCATCCCTAAGTTGAAGATAATAACTCTGACTTGTGGAGATTTTAAAATATATTGCAAATTCTCTGACATTCCTCCCTTCAAAAAGTGGAGCCAGTTTCCACCATTCTGGAATGTGGGCCAGACTTAATGTATCACTTCTAATAAATAGAATCTGGCAGAAGTGATTCCATGATTTCCAAGACTAGATAATAGTAAGGAATGCTTTTAACTAGAGTACTTTCTCTTTCTTGGTTCACCCAGCCTGGGAAAAGCCATTCTCCATGTTTGAGGATATTCAAGCAGTCTGTGGAGAGGCCCATGGTCAGAGAAGCTAAGGTCCCTACCAACAGCCAGCACCAACCTGCCCCCATGAAAGTGAGCCATCCTGAAGTGTCAGTTCCATTGAAGCCTTCAGATGACTGCAGCCCTGGAGGACACGGATTGCAACCTCCTGAGAGACAGTGAACCAGAGCTGCTTAGCTTAGCCACGCCTGAATTCTGAACCACAGAAACTATGAGAGACAATGAACATTTATTATTGTTTTAAGCCACTACATTTTGGGGGTAATTCTTTACACAACAATAGACAACTAACACAATCCTTTTCTCCTCATGTCATATTGAAGACCAAATGAGATAAAATGTAAAGCACTAGCACCTGATAGTAAAGTAACTCAATAAATACTAGTTCTATCTCCTATTTGGCGGTTATCAAACATGACTATTACTGTACCAATTTCATAGGCATTTCCTAATCCAGAATTTTTTGAAATATGAATGGAACCCTGCCAAGGCTAGGAGAGGGACAAGTCTACATGGTTTTAGCCTAAGACCTCTCTCTAGGCACTTCCTTTAATAAATTGTGAAGTCCATTCAAATGGCTTCTAAAATTCTATCTGGAAACAATATGAGCACATGGTTAAGAAAAGAAACGCAACATAGAGATGAAAATAGTACTGAGAAGCTGAGGATTGGGTTTAACTAATTGTCTCAGTCCTACTGATAAAAAAAAAAAAAAAGGAAGGAAAACAAGCCAGAAAGTTAAAAAATAAATTCCAGGAATAGTAATTATACTAACATTACCACAATTTATTTGCAATGATTATAAAATATATCTGAGAGTATGCTAGATGCTTTACATGGAGTAGCTCATTTAATCATACCTGATAATAGTACATAAGTACTATTGTTATTGCCTATTTACATATGAGAAAACTGCTTCCCAGAGAGGTTAAACTTTTTTGAAAGGTTACAAAGATATTAAGTGGTGGAACTCAGGAAGTATGAACCCAATGCCTGCACTCTTAACCTTTATTCGACACCATCCTCTCTAGAAAATTGTAGCCAAACAAATATCCACTTTGGAGCAAAACATATGGGAGATTTTCCAACAAATTTTATATTGTTGGGAGTATACACTTATATTTGGGATTATTTTTTCTGGTTTTTATTCATTTATCCTTTTAGCTCCTTTCAAATCCCTCCGTAACTCCAAATGACACTAGGATTGCTTTTAATTTTTATTGTTACAATACGTAAAAAAGGAGCCTGTGAAAAGAAAAAGTTTTAATACTGGCTAAATAGCTTCTTGGGTTGGCCAGACACTTCAGGGTAGACTTGCAATATAATGACACATTATTATTGTTCTGTTACTATTATTAATAATATCTCTTATTATCACACTGAAGAGTCAAACAGAGACTAGACTTGATCTGAAACCACTTAATATTCTGTGCCATACCCTCAGCCTAGCCTTCAAGCTGTAGAGGGAATCAATAAAGGATTACAAAATCGGATAAGCAACTGCATCATGGACATGGCAGCCTTCCAAGACAACTTCATTATCATCTCCAAGCCTTATGAATGACCAAGTAACCACAAAAGCAACGGAAAACACTAGAATTTCCTTATGGTCCTCTTAAGAAAATGATGCACAAAAACCACAAAACAAAGTGTTGACACCCTCCCAGAGCCCCCAAGGCAACCATTGGAGGAGCATGGTCCATAAACTAGAGAAGCTATGGCTGGATATGGTCTTCACAGTGCTGGTACATGAGCAGTTTTTTAAAGTCTTGAATTAATTTTAAGAGCTTCACATAAAATTCCACATTTCTCATTTTTTTGAAAAATGAGAATTTTTGAAACATTGGAAACTCTGACAAAGCTAGCCTTGCATGGCAATTGGTTGGAGCTGAAAAGCAGCTGCTCACTTACAAGTGTCATGCACTTTCCAGTGGCCCTCCATCTCCTCCACTCCCTATTGCAATTCTCCTACCTTTGTACCTTCTTTTACAGCACCTGTTCCACCCCTTCAGACATTTGTGTTTGTGACTCCCAAACAGTACAGAAAGCTCTAAAATAACAAAGACATATCTGATCCATCACAGTGCCCAGCAGATGTAGGAAAGACAAAAATTGCTGAATGACAAAAACTGTAGCCCTCCTTTCCCTTACACATTCTGCCCCTATGCATTTGAGCCAAAGACACATGAACTCTAAATGTGTCAACATGATGAAGAAAGAGAATGTGACTGGATCAATCGAATCTACAGGAATTTCTCCTCTAGAAGAGAAGACAGTTAAAATATGCCTAAATGAAAAAATATGCCTATAGAAGAGAATACACCTAAATGAAAAAAAATGAAATATGCCTAAATGAAAAAATAAAACATAATTTGTTCAGATTTATAGAGCCTTTTTCATACAAAATGCTCACAAAAATGGTTTCGTCATACTGTATATTGTAGATATCATGAACTATTTATCCAAACACATGATGCTGGTCCATGCCTCTGGACTTCAGATCATGCTGCTCTTTCCGCATGATTCATTTCTGGTCTGAGCAACCTATTCATTCTTCAAGTCGGAAAGGCAATACATTACTAACTTCATCCCTTACCAGAAGCCACACCCTAATCAATAGACAAATTTATCTCCCTTCAATAATACTTCTTGTCCTTTCTTCACTGTTTATACTTAAGTTGTGACATATGTACAATACTATCTTTTATGTGTGTGTGTGTATATACACATATGTCTTCTTTCTAGAATTCTGGCTTGTAAAAGATAAGGTTTGCTTCTCATTTAGCATAGTCCCAACTCCTACCATAGCAACTATATATAATAACTATCCAATGATCAGGATCTCTACTCTTCTATGAACAATCAAAAGTTAAGCCCAGGAAAGCCTACTATTTTCAGGGTGCAGTTGTCCTGGGTTGGCTTATTCCTTGGCTATGTCACCAGAATTAAGAAATCCAAGAGGACTGATTGATACCGTAATGAAGAGATCTGAAGAACATTAGAAACTAAAACCTAAGCTTCCAAAAGTTTTCTAATTTTCTCTGGATTTTCTGGGAATGCTACTATGGCATCACAGGTTTTACTGAGGGACACAGTGTCCTCTTCACCATGTCAATGTTAAACATTATAGTTTCAAGGGATTTACAGGAAGTTTAAAAAGTGTTTGTGTGTGCATGTGGAGCAAGTAAAGAAGCAGTACAGGATCTGGGGAAGACACTATTAAAAGAGATATGTAATAACCTATAGCTCTGACTTGTGTGCTTAACGTGATTAAAAACAATAAGCAGGAATAGTGTCTTGGTTTGCCAATCTGCAATAAAAAAATACCAAATGTGGTTGGCTGAACAACTAGAATTTACTGTCTCACAGTTTCAGAGGCCAGAAGTCCAAAACCAAGGCATTGACAAGACCATGCCTTTTGCCTAAAGTCTATAGCATTCTGGTACTGCCTTGCTGTGATTCGCAGAGTTCCTTGGCTTGCATCTCTGCCTCCCACCACATGGTGATGTCTCTTTCTTCTGTTGTCTGACTCCTGGCTTCCCTCTGTAGCTTTCTCTTTATAAGGCCTCTAGTAATGTAGATTAAGACCTACCCTGATTCAGTATGGTCACACTTAAACAGTATCTTAGAGAAGATCCTATTCACAAATGAGCTCACACCTTAACTAATAATACATCTTCAAAGGGCCCTGTTTACAAATGGGTGCACACTAACAGGAACTTGTATTAAGATTAAGAACATATTTTTTATTGTGGTACATAATTCAATCTACCACAAGTAGTCTTGATAATATAAAGATTCTCAGAATTCAACAATCAGCTGCTTATCACTCATTGCTTTAATAAGCACCATTTCAAGACTTACACAAAATTTTTTCATCCATTCTGTAGAGGGAAATCTGTTGAGAAATAGTGCATTGAGTTACTGCTGGAAGGGATCAGCCAAAGGATGGCCTGTGAATTTGAAAAATTAAACTGAAGGGCCGTAAAATTTCTTCTAAATCTTATCTTTTATGTTTCCATCAGTATGAAGGTCACCACCTCTTCCTAGTACTCTATGGGCTCTAGACTCAATAATTCAGAATTCTATGCTATTGTATTGAACATGTTCATCTATCTATACCTTTGCTACCCACACATGTGCAGGCATATACACATGCTCACTACAATTATTTTCTTTAACTATGCTAACTTTCAGGACTAAAAATGCAAACTAATAATGTCAGTTGCTTCTCCAGATTGCTAACCCATTGGGAAACGATTTTCTGGCCTACTAAATCAAGACTGGGAAAAAAGCCAAAGGCACAGGGCAAACCTTGCAGAAACCCACTTATGTAAGGTGACAGAAGCTCCCCCATCAGCCAGTGTATAGCTGCCTGCCTTCGTTTCTGTCATCACCTCTGGATGCCATTTCCTCTTTCAGCCATATGTGAGCAACATGCTATATATATATATAATATATAATATATATA
>JAQZBX010043447.1:0-21678 GCA_029593785.1 Cabassous unicinctus | reverse complement strand
AAACTCTCTCAGTTTATGATTTTCTGTGAATATTTTAAACTCTCCCTAACTTTTAAAGGACATTTTTGCTGTATAAAAATTTGGGGGCTGGCAGTTTTTATTGTTCAGTACATTAAATATATCATATCACTTCCATTTTGCCTCCAAGGTTTCTATATGAAATCGGCACTTGGTCTTATTCAGGATGTCTTGATTGTGACAAATTACATTTCTCTTGCTGCTTCAGAATTTTCTCCTTATCTTTGCCATTTGACATTCTGATTAGTACGTGTCTCAGAGTAGGTCTTTTAGGATTTCTTATCTTTGAAGTATATTGCATTTCTGGGACATGTATGTTTATGTCTTCAAAACAGTTGGGAAATATTTGGCCATTATTTCCTCAAATATTCTTTGTTTCCCTTTTCTCTTTTCTTGTCCTTCTTATATCCACCCATGATGTGTATGTTTGTGAGATTCATGCAGACATTCAAATCCTGATACACTACCCGATTTTTTCTATGATTTTCTCTATTGGTGAAATTTCAAATATCCTATCTTCATTTTTCTGCCCATTTAAATCCTTTTCAAAATGGCTCTAGTGTTTATCTGTATTTATATTTTGTAAAAATAGTCCTATATATGCAATATCACCCATATTCATATTTTACATGATGTTCCACTGTTATACAGCCTCATGTTACATTTTTAAACATTTTTTGCTTCCCTTGTAATACTATACATGATCTTAAGACTTACCCTTTCACCCACTCTCTTACCCATATAATAGATCTGCTAGTTACAAACACTATAATGTGCTTTCACCATTTCTGTTCCTTTCCAAAGATTTATAAACAACTTTTTCCCCAATTCTGCACAGATTAATCCTCAGCTTTCCATTCTACAAATAAACTAGAGAGACAGAAACAGAATAGCAGCTATATACAGGAAGGGAAACATAGAGAAATTGAAAGGGGATGAGTTTTATTGTTTATTTGTTTGTTTGGGGGTTTTCTTTGGTTTATTATTGTTAGTATTAAAGGAATAATGAAAATCCTCTAAAGTGATTGAAGTGATGAATGCACAACTTTGTGATTATGATGCATGTAGGATGACCGAATACCTGAAATTAACTTGTTTTTCTCCCTGTTGCTAAGATTCAAAGGAAAGAATTATATGTGAATTAGACGAAAATGAGATGCAACCCTCTCTTGGTGCCCAATTCTGCTTCTGGTGGTCAAGAACATCCTGTTGAAGCAGTGAAATATGAAAACCAGCTTCAACCAGTTGCCCAGAATTTGCACAGAAGAAGCCCCTAGCTTTCCTCACGTCAATTTGCTTAATTAACATAATAAATTTCCCACCCAGGGTGGAGTTATTTGTCCCTTTTTTGATCATGCAGTATATGTGCAAGCATGACTTCCTGAACATACTAATCATACAATTATATAACTACCTATGTGTGTTTATCCATATGCATAAAAGCTAGTGCATAAACAAAGGAAATGCTAAGTAGTAACTTAAGTATTTAGTCAAGAGTGAAACCACAGCACAGGGAGTCGGGTCTGAGTCACTTTAGACTTTAGATCTAACTTGGTTCCTGTCTGCAGACATAATGAATGTAAGTTCTGCCTATCATGTTAAAGTTTTTTTTTCTCTCTCTACATTTCTGGTTATCCTCAAAGGCCCAGCTTTGGGGCCTAACAATTATAGTGAATACCATTGATTGAACACTTTGGATAGATTTATGCTTTATTAACATATATCAATAAAATTGATTTGTTGAAAAAGGCTATGGGGACCTTTCTGAAAATAAAATGAAACTTGCCTTTTCATTGTCATAGTTCAGAAGCTAATAAAAAATGGCTCAAATTTATTTTGAATCTCTTCCATTGTGTCTTTCATCTCTATAATTTTTGTTATGTTCCTTTCAATACCTTCAAAGTTTTCCTTATGCTCATAGGTGTCTTATTAATATCCTTTAAATCTTTAGACATATTTTCTTTCATATCTCTTCGAATTTATTTAGGAGATTATTTGAATATCTTTGATTAGTTGTTCCAAATTTGTGTCTCCTCTGAAGTTTTCATTTGTTCCTTTGACTGGGCCATATCTTTCTGTTTCTTAGTATGGCTTGTAAATGTTTTTTGCTGATGACTAGGCTTCTGATTATTTTTATGTATTTACATTCAGAGTCAGTTTATTTCTCATCCCTAAGGTTTTCTTTTTGATTGGCTTTGTGGTAAGGCTCTTCCTTGACACTTACTCTTCCTTGCTCTAGATTTTAGAATAGTCCAAGTTTAACTGATCAAATTTATTCAGCTCTTCTTCATCAGATTTTTGTCCTGAATATGAGAAACAATTTTTAATATTGAAATTTTCTACAAGTGTTTCCCCTCCAGGAGAAAGTTTCCTTTCCTCTATTCCTTTTCTGGGATCATAGATCTGTTCTGTTTTTTTATATTTAGCCTCCAAAGTTTTTTACCCTCATTTCATTTTTTTCTAGGTGCTTTTGTTTGGTGGAAGAGGCAACCCAAGGTGGACTTTACCATGTCAGAATTTCCCGGCCAAAACAGCCCTAGGGATCCATGAAGTTGGAACAGCCCACCTCCATAGGGTCCTCAGGTGGGCATCAGGAAGAACACCAGAAACCACTTTGACAGCTCTTTAAAGCTTAGCTTTCCTGGCTTGCTTGCCATATGCTGCCCTTCAGATGACTGTGCCCAAGAGCCTGAGGAAGTGCTGTCTTTAAATATCCAATCTGTCTTCCCATATCCATGGCACAGTTGAAACAATGACTTCCAGTACCTTTGTCTGCTGTAAGTTGAAACAATAGATCAGAGCCTGTGCTGAGTTGTCGAAATGCACTAACCATAAGCCATGATCTGTGATTGGCTGTTACCTCCCCTGTTCTTGTGGAAGAGAAGTTTTTTTGTCAATAACAAGCTATCTATGTACTGGATTCTGAGGTCACCCATCATATGAATAGGTGATGAGCAAAAGCAAACACCATGTGGAAAGAAAAACTCATTGTTCTTTACCATAGTTTATCAGTTTCTTTCTCCTGCTCTTCCCTGGATGCTTTACAGTGTTCTGGTCTTCAGAGCCTCAGAACACTTATTTAACAATATTTCTGCCTGCTTAATAGCTGTTTTGGTGAAAAGACTGGATCATGTATACCCATATACCTCTATATTCTCTCGAAGTCCAATGTAACATTACTGGTGCTTTAAATTAACCAAATGTTTACCTTTACTGAAGATATTAATATTTCATATTGATTCAATCCACTGACAAGTCTCCTTTCCTTTTAGTTTGAAGAACTCCCTTATTATTGAAATTATGGCATTTATAGTAATTTAATTTTTTAAAATTTTATTTAATTCTGAGAAATTTCTTAATCTCTCTGTCATTTTTGCTAACTGTATTGCCAGGTATAACATTCTTAGTGGACAATTATTTCCTTTCAGCACTTTAATATTACATCCCATTGCCTTCTTGTTAGCATGGATTCTGTTGGGAAATTGACACTTAATCTTATTGGGGCACACTTGTACATAACACCTTTCTTTACTCTTGTACCATTCAGAACTCTCTCCCTCTCCTTGGAATTTGACAATTTGACCACAATGTATATGGGTATGTTCCTCTGTTATATCATCCTATAAGGGGATTGTTAGGATTCTTGAATGGGTATATATATGCCTTTTGCTACAATTAAGAAATTTCCTGTCACTGTTTCTTTGAATATTTCTTCTGCCCCTTTCTGTTTCTTTTCCGTCTACATCTCCCATAATGCCTATATTGTTATGCTGGATTGTGTTCCCTAGGAATCTTAGACTCAGTTCAGTTTTTGTAATTTTTTTCTAACCCTATCTCAATCATTTCAATTGTCCTATCTTCCATTTCACTGAATATTTTTTCTGCCAGTTTTGTTCTTCTGTTGAAACACTTTTGTGGTTTTTTTTTTATTTCTGTGGTGGTCTTGAACTCATTTTTGTAACTTCCATCTGTTTATTGAAATTTTCATTTTGTTCATTTATCATATCCTGATAATCTTCAATTCCTGAAGCATGATTTTAAGCATTTTGAAGGTCACATTTTTAAAGTCTTTTTCCAAAGATCCATAGTCTTTTCTTCTTTGTTGATAGTTTCTGATGGTTTCTTTTCTTTCTTTGGATGGGCCATGATAAACTTTCTGCATATTTGTGTATTTTGTAATTTGTCTTGCAATCTTTTGTTGCACACTATGTATTTTTAATCAAATGATATATATTAATAAAGCATACAATTCACCTAATGTGTATGATCAATGGCATTTGGTATTATAGCAGTTTGATACTGCTTATGAATTCCAAAATTAAATATTGAATTATGATTCTGAACTGGTCTTTTCCTCTTATATATGGTATTGTATTGGATTCAGAGGTTTCACTTTTACTTGTTTAAATTATGATTAAGTTTTTATTGGGCCACATCAGGAGGATGTTGTGTCCCCACCCTTTTGGTGGATGGAGACTCCCAGAGAAAACTACATGGTAGAGAAGAGGAGTTAGTTGGAGTTTTGAGCTGGAACCCAGGAAGTAAGCACACAGAGGAGCAGAGAAGCTGGGCCCAGAAAGAATTGAGCCCAGGGGAAGAGAGACAGAGCCAGTCACCTGGTAGTCTACAGCTGGCCTTGTGTGAGACCAGGGTAGCTGAGACAAGAGAGACACAAGGCCTGGTAAGGGAGGAACCTAGGAAGCCTGAACTCTTGGCAGACATCAGCAGACATCTTGCTCCAATATGTTGCAACATACTTTGATGCGGGAAGTAACTCATGCTTTATGGCATGGTAACTGTAAGTTTCTACCCCAAATAAATACCCTTTTTAAAAACCAACATATTTCTGGTAGTTTGCATCAGCATCCCTTTGGCTGACTAATAAATAATTTGGTACCAATAGGGGTTTTACAAAGTTCAGGTGGTGAATATCTTGTTATTAAAGACTAGCTTTTGCTTTTCTAGGCAATCAAATGGCTGACACGTGAACATTTCAGCAGGTGTTTCTGATTCATTAAGACTTCCTTGAGCAGAAGGCTTTACTTGGGATAAATGCACTCAGCTACCAGTTCATTTGCTTCTGTGCAGTTGCTCCAGTGGCAGCCTAATTAAGGAAGATATTGGATGAGCTTATTTGAAGCAGGAAAGTTAGTCTAAAGATGCAAATATAAGTGTTTAGTAGATACCCAGTGAGGGAGACTTTCTCTGATAAGCAAAATGACAATTGAAGTTTTCCCATAAGTCTCAAGACATGGGCCACCAATGGGCAAACTCCAAGTTTGCAATACCATACATGTTGTCCCCTTATAGGAGCTGGCTTTAATGACAATTATGTAAGTTCTGCTTAGCTTACTCTGGTAATTATTGGTCCACTTGGTATATACTTCTCAAAGCCAGTATGCGGAAGCACTGTTGGCCCTTGGAGGGGAAGCTCCAGTGTTTTTCTGGATTGATGCACGGTGCTTTTTGGCTCTATGAAATAAAACCAGACTGGAGACAATATTGAGCCATTGTCAGATGGTAGGGCCACAGGATTTTGAAGCAGCAACATAGTTCCATTTACTTAAGGAGCATAACCAGAGGTGGCAGAAACCTTTATTGCTTTAGTGGTTATAGTAACCCTCAGGCAATAACTCAAATGGAGAGACACCATTCATGGTTCTGGGGGCCTGGTTTAAATGTTCAAGAGAGTTTGAAAAACTGAAGTTTATCTCTTTATTGTGTGGCCGGAGTTGGGAACAGGACTTACAAATTTGTATGACATAAACTAAGAGTTAGAATACCTTAAAAGAGTACCCAATGCCCTAGCTATGCAACATCCTATGGCAGCCCCTTGATGGCTACTCATTATGTGTGGTCACAAGGCTACTTCTCTTGTGTGGGTGGGGTAGATTATTTAGATATGGGCTAGAGCATATGCTTCTTGATTATAACATCTTTAAAATCATTAAAAGCATTATTAACAGCACTATACTGCCATCCAACATCATGCAGAAAACATTGTCATATTTCCAGAAACTGTACAATATTTATATGACCACCTCACCCATACAGCTCTGACCAACAGAAGGTTAGACAATCCCTTTTGATTTTTGTAACACTTTCTAAATACTTTTCAGTTAATGTATAACATATTAAATGAACTTCACTATTTTTATTTTACTTTTTGCAAGGTAAAATAAATCTTTTGCAATAGTTTGAAATAATGATACATTTTAGCATTTGACTGTGAGAAAATAAAATGTTAAAGGTTGCTAGGTTTGAACACTTGATTTCTCAAAAGTGATAAAACATTTTTTTAAATGCAACTTAGGACAAAAACAAGGTATCATAAAGTACAAGGAGTTATTTTGATACAACAGATTTTTTTTTTTGCTTTGTATACTGATTATTCAGGAGAAAAATCATTGCAACCTTCTACTGAAACAGATGAATGATTTAAGAAACTTCATCACTTTAAGAGAGAGGAGCCAAATTTTAGTTTTGCATGCATATACTATTTGGTACTAAAGCTTTTTAAAACTTTATAGATAGACCGATTAAATTTTACCCAGCTTTGACCCCAATTATTCCTTTTCTGCAAACTTTCTGCAGTTTTTTTATTCTTTCAGGTTTTGTTCTACATTTTTCTTTTTTCCTAATAACCAGTTGTTTTAATTTAGGACAAAATTAGTTTTGTTTTTCTTAATAAAAAGAAAAAACATATTTTTTATAACTTGTTGCCTTAAGTTATCACCATGATTTTGGAAATTACCTCCAAGCAAATCTCTTACAACATACAATTACTATTAAAATAAAAAAATAAAAAATCTCACAAGAGTAAAGGCTTAATTTGACTATATGCAAACATAACTTTTTTATTTTGAATACCTAGTAGCATACAATACTAGAATATTGATAGCTCATAGAGAATGATTTACAGAAATATATGCTTTCCTTAGTTTACTATTTTATTAGTACTTCATTGAGGTATATTATGAAAATTCCAAATTTGTGAGTAATCTTAAAAGTATACTTATTGTTTAATTCATTTTAATCATAACTTAGAAAAATGGTTTTATAGATTTTAAGGACTTTTTTCTTTACTGAAATTTGACAATTGGATTATTAATTAATCTCATTTTAAGGTTGTTAAAAGTTTTAAAATTTGAAATTACAGAATTATGACTCAAATTTCTGGCCTAGTACATAAAATTTCAAGCCAAATTTGCATTTCCTTACCTTGTTACATCCAGCTCAGCTAAACTTGTGTTTTCCTATCTTGTCACACCCAGCCCTTTCCCATAGATTCTGAATAGAGTGGGAAGCCCTCAAGGGGACTAGGCAAGTTAAGGAGCTTAGGAAAAACCATTTTCCTTTTTCAATAGTTTTTATATACAGATTTCTATCCTGTTTAACTTTCCTAACTAGGGCTCCAGGAATTTCCATTTACCTATAAGCATTTTTTTTACTTTCAGCAATTTGGATGAGCTCTTTTAAGGGGTCTTCATTTGATAATTTGATATTTCCATCCTGAGGTGTGAAAATATACACTGAGCAAATAGGCAGACACAAACAGAAAGTTAGACACAGAAACACACAAGTCACTTATGTTACCTTTCCAATAGTTACCATTCTCTTACAAAATAAGCTTAACTGTAAATTAGAATTATAGTCAAAAGATCTCTTTGGAGGCTATTTTTGATGATTTTAGCCTGTTCTGTTATCATGCAGCTTTGCACGAGATTTTTTAAAAAATTTTTTGGTTATTGACTTATAACTAAAAACTATTCCCAATGCTTAAAATATAATTTACAGCATTTTGTTTTAATTTTAGAGCTTTGCTTATCTCCCACTTTGACTTTGACAGACCTCAGCTTAGCAACACAAATTGCAGTATTTACTTACTGAGGTTATTGAAGTCTTAGGGAATACTCCTTTCTCCCATGACTTGCTGCTTTTAGGGTACCCTATGCTCAGGGTGAGAGACCCCTCGCTCCCCAGTCCTCAGGGATAACCAAACTCTTGTGGTCCCTTGACTGGAAGAGTGGATGTCCAACCCTGATGGCCAAGATTTTCACCAGGCAGTGTTATCCTCAAAGGCTGTGGGTTGCCTCTGGACTTTTGTGTGGAGTAGGTAATTTAGAGACCACACTTAATCATGAGAGAAAGCAGGGTTATTAACACCAGTGGAAGGATGGGAGATGGTGGTGTTTTTAATTTGCCTTTTGAGCCATGAGGGAGTGGAAGTTCAATGTCTTCAAACAGGGAAGAATAGTTAACATTATAAAGCTGAAGCCAGTTCTGAAATACCCAAAAGCACAGGCAAAATTAGTTTAGAATTCCAGTATTAGTCTGCCAAAGGGTTGCTTATGCAAAGTACCAGATATCTGTTGGCTTTCATAAAGGGTATTTATTTAGGGCAGAAGCTTATAGTTACAAATTCCTAAAGAGTACAGCTCAAGGTTGCTTTCTCACCAAAGTCAGCTGCCACATGGTGAAGCAAGATGGTGGATGATCTTTGCCTGGTTCTCAAGAATTCCTATATCAGTCTCTAGCATAGGGTTCATTTTTTCCCAGGCCTTCTCAGCTGCTCAGCTCCTCTGTTCTCTTCAGCTGCAAACTATCAGGTGAATGGCTCATCTCTTCCCAGGACCACAGAATCAAACATGACAGAGCCCTCTCATCTTCCATATGTCTTCTTGAGAGTGTGTCCATTTATATCAGCCCACCAAGTAGGTAAGGACTCAAACTGAAACATGCCTACTGACATGGTTGAATCAAAGCCCTAATCTTAGCAGATAATTTAATCAAGACATGTCAGCTGAATCTAATGCATTCAAAGGGTAACACACACAGAGGATTAGGTTAGTTTAAAAACATGATCTTTCTCTTTTGGGGATTCATAAATAATCTCAAACTGCCACAAGTACCATCACAATAGCAAGTATGGTCTAAATCCACCAACTTATAGTAATTTCAGATGGCTTTTTTTACCATTCTGTTTTATAATGTAAAGGCATTTATATAATGATCTTCTCAACTCAGTTACAGTTTGTAGTAAATTTTTGCTTAAAACAAACTGGGCACTTTATTAACAAAGCAACTAGAACAATTTTATTAGTAATAGTAATGTTCTAAGTTTTCCCATTTCTCCAAGAGTTGAATTAATTCCATGTGGTTTCTTTAATACATTAAATCTAATTGCAAGATAGAATTGAAATTTAAAGAAATTACCTTTCACTCTTAATTTGTAACAAGTGTACCTGAAATTTGATTTATAAGTTCCAAGGCATAAGAAGAATGACAAAGTTAAAGTAATCACTGATTAGAAGAAAAGAAAGAATTTTACACACTTACTTAGCATGGGGAACAGCCTGACTTTAGAATCACCTTCCTACAAAGCTCTGAGAGTTTGCCTATGGCAGAGACCTCATCCTGAAACCCTCAGCTTCATTCCTCCAGGAAAATCCCTGGGCAGCTGCTACGCACAGAGCTGAGGTACTCAGGAAAGCCCCCAACCCTGACAAGACATGAATTGGGGCTGCAATTTCATTATCTACCTCTTGCAAATGTTACATTTCTGTGAGGGCCTTTAAAGACTCCCTCCCTGAGGCAATATTGCAAATGACCTTGACTTAGTTTCCCCATTCACTCCCCTTATCAGGCATGACCAAGATAAGAGAGGTTTGGAGTGGCAGGTCAGGACCAGGCAAATGGCTTCTAAGTTAATGAAGAAATTAATGATCTTACCTGCCATGTCAAGGGTCACCCCAGGCTCCTCCAGGTTGAAGGTCTGCAGTGTTGTCCAGGGATACATATCTGGCCCAGGTCCCTGTCATGCCACTTGGGAGCAAAGCCCTAGTGAGTCCTGTTAGCAAGGTAGCCTGGGGCCAGGAGACCACTTCTCCACACTTGAAGCAGATTCTTGCTGCTGTGGAAGCCTGAATTCTGGGTGGCCCTGAGGAGACAGAGTGCCTTCAATGGTGGCAGGTAAAAGGTAACCTTCTTTCTGAGCTTTTTGTTTGCCCCTTTTTACTTGATTTCTCTTGGCAGCATGGTTTTTATTGTTGAAAACAGTGAAAGCTGTTTTTAAAAGGGAGTTAAGGGCAGTTCGGGGACTCAGGGAAAGTTTTTGCAGCTGCTTATGGATATCTGAGGCAGGCTGGCAAATAAAGTGAGTTTTAAAGAAGATCTATCCTTTTTTAAGGTCAGGATCTTTTTGTTCTGCCTCTGAGTAATTTCCCTGAGCTTATTATAATTGACTGGCTTGTAATGCATTTCCTCATCCCTTTTAGGAGATATGGTTACAAAGCCTCTAGCCCACGCATCTTCATGTCCCTTTCTTCCATCTTATACAGGTTTAACAGTACTTCAGGGTCCCATACAGAGGTCACTTTTGGCCATTCTGTAACTTGTACTGTGGCCACATTGTGTGGAAAGAAAGGATTTTTTTTTTCTTTTTAGACCATCAGTGGGCTGGTTGTCCTAATCCCTGAAAAGACAGCCCAAGGGGGCATCCGCTGGAATGTTGGAGGCTGTGCGCATCCTTCTAGGGAGAAATGTGGGAGAAAGTATGTGAGATGAACTGACAACCCAGATCTGGCCTGACTAACTTTCAGCATCCAAACTGAAGCACTCAGGCTGTTCAATTCCTGGGGGATATTTGGACCAAGTTTCCAAATCTAAGTGCCCAAGCCACCTAAGTCTTAGGGGATGTTTGGGACACTCTAACTGCAGCAACCAAGACACTTAAATGTTGGGGGATATCTAGAGTTGCTGCTCTGCTTCCTGGCATCCCAAGAATCACAGAGACCTTGCTACTGGGTATACCCAGGGTGACTGAGACTTGGGAGATGCCCAGACCTAAGTTCTAGACTGAAGCTGCCAAGTCAAATTTTGTCCCTGAAAGGAGGGTGAGCTCCTTCAACTTGATTATTTTCCAATTGGCTAGTGATTTAAGGTCAGGGACCTGACCTAAAAGGGAACACAAATTTTCTACAAACCCTTCCACATTACATTAGATTACACATAGAGAGATGGGACTTGTAATCAGAAGGCCAATTAAGGAAGTGGCCTACAATTAATTTTATGTCCTCTTGGGGAGTCAGTGAGGATTAAGCCTGAAGTTACACTGAAGCTATATATTTTGTAAGCTTAATTATTAAAGATTTCTGCAGAGAAGATAAAAACAGTTTATCACAAGAAGGTCAAGTGACTTGGCATTGTTGTGATCACCTTGAGGGTATTGACGTTATAGAAGGAAGAGATGGTTGAAGTTAGAGAAGGGGGTGAGATGACATAGATGGAATGTCTGAGAATAATTGAGGAAGCAACAATGACAGCAACATTTACACTGGGAGGGGATCAGAGTGGGGCAGATTCCATGGGTTCATGTGTTTCCATTGGACTCCTGCTTGACTTGGGGGATATCCCCAGTCAGGTTCCAAGGGTGATATCAGCTGCCACCTACAGTATCCTTGATTTGCATTGCATGGGGCTAGCTCATACCACCTTTGAAAAGGGAGCCCAAAAACTCTAGGTGAACTGAGGTTATGTCCTTTGGAAACAGGGCTGGAGACTCATTCACAATGGAAAAGAGAGACAGGCATATATATATATAGGCAGAGACATATGCCCATATCCTCCACCAAACAGACAAACATAGACAGACTTTGGTTAGAAGCCAAAAACTCACTAGTCTTGTTGGATGGTGGGTGGGTTACCAGAGATGGTTATCTCCTGCCTAGCTCACCATGATATGTTAGCAGAGTGGGTATCTAGTTTCTTGGCTTAATCATGAGAAAGAATTCAAGGATGAGTGACAAATTAAACAAGCAAAGAATTTATTGAGGGGTAAGGCAAGAAAACAGAAGTACACCTACAGAGAGATGAAGGCAGACATTATCAAGGGAGAAAAATGCAAAGTTCTGCCCTAAGGCTCACTGTTTTATGGGGGTACAGGATCCCAGGGTCTGTGCTGGTTGGCATATTTGAGACAAAGCTGGGGAACTCTACTGGGTGATTTGATTCTCTTAAAATGTTAGAGTTTGCTCTCCATTGGTGATTGGCTTCTGGCTGCTGTCCATTAGCTCGGCAGATCTTGTTGGCCAGTGGTGATTGGCTTCTCATCACTGCCCATAAGATGTGAGGTAACCTGAAATTGAGAGGGGGTGCACTGGTGCCCATCTCACACTTAAGCTTTTTGCTGCCATGTAATGATGTTGCTGAATGCCTTCTGATATTGCAGCCACTGGGTATGTGCTGTGTGCTATACATTGCAGGGTGTTTGGGCTGCAAGTTACGCATTCTTAACTTGCCTGTGTGGCTCAGCAGGCTGATGTAAGTTACAAGATCATTGCCTCAGCCTGTGTAAGTCAATAGGCCATTGCTAGTAAACAGGCCAATGCCTCAGTTTTCTTACCAGACTTATTAGGTTTTCTGTTCCCTTCTTCCTCAGGTCCCTATTCTTTCTTGCCTCACAATCAAGTTGGCTTTGTTAGCAGCCTGCTTCTTTTGCTGCTTCCATTGGTAGACTCTCAGTTGTGAAAAATTTTAAAGATAATCTCTATAATTTCTGACATGGGCTTGCCCAGTCCCTCTTCTAGCTTTTGTATTTTTCATCTTATACTGGGAACACCTTGATAAGTAAAGGATATAAGTGTGCAAATTAGCATGAATCCAGGGTTTTCTGGGTTAAGATCAGTTTATTGATGACAAACCTCAGGCAGCTGGGCTAAATAGACTGATTGAATCTCCTGAGGGCTTTGGGCAATTTCTTGAATTTTATTCACATAGTTTTGTTTCAGCACTTCTTTTCCTGAGGCCCACAATAATGCAAGCTTTAAAATGATATAATTTAGGCCTATCTATTTGTTTATTTGGATTGCAATTAGGCTCAATTCTAGGAACAGACTGATCCCCTGGGACATGTACAGGGTGTCTGGATTATTGTGGTCCAGTGAATAGGCATGGTTATGGGCTTTCTCCCATACTACCTGTCTCTTCAAAAGTCAACATTACATTTAGTAGAGTCTGTATGTTGCCCAATTCAGATTATGTGTTGCAAAAATAGAGTTATATTCTTTTTGTAAATACATTTTTATTTATTTTAAAAGATACTTAGATTACATAATACTACATAAAATAATATAAGGTATACCCATATAACCCACTCCCCACAGCTTCCACTTTTCTCCACATTAACAACTTCTTTCAGTAATGAGGTACATTCATTGCAATTGATGAACACATTTTGGAGCACTGCCACTAAGGAAGGATTATAGTTTACATTGTAGTTTACACTCTCCCACTCAATTCTGTAGGTTAAGGCAGGATATATAATGGCCTGAATCTGTCATTGCAACATCATTCAGGACAATCCCAAGTCCTGAAAAATGCCCCTATATTACACCTTTTTCCCTCTCCCTGACTTCAGCACCTCCAGCGGCCCCTGTCTCCACACCCATGATATAATTTCTTCCATTGTTAAATTCACAATATGTCTATAGTGTAATACCAGTAAACCCCCTTTAGTCCATATTTTATTCCCCAATCCTGAGGATTCAGGGATAGTGATGCCCACTCTACCTCAAGTTGAGAGGGGGCTTCAATCCCATATGGCTGATGGCTGGGACTGTCTTGCTTGCAATTATACACACTCCTGCTTCCTTGGTGTGGTGACTGTCCATCCTCACATCCTTGTTAGTTGTCCTGGGTAAGTCCAATGAACTAGAAATTAGGTGTTGCCACTCCACTAAGGCTCAGAGCCCAGCTGGCATATGAACAGTGCAGATATTCAAGTCTCTTGGACATACACCTACCAACTCCAGAACCAACTATAGGTTCAAATAAAAGGGACAAAAGAGGCATTTGTAGAGAATTCACATCTGAGTCTAACTCTGTCAAACTCAGGAGAACAAGCTCCAAAGGAGGGCCCACTTTCAAGGCATCAAACTCCAGAGCTATTTGCAATGACTCTAGTACCTGGGTTTATCCAGAGCCTTGAGGAGCCCTACGATTGGGGGTAATATCTATTTTGGCAGTCTATGAGATCCTGCTGAGATGTGCATAAGTGTTACTTCTCTGATGACCTCCTGACTGACTTTGTAGTCTCTTAGCCATATAAAATCATTTGCCCATACCTTTCCCCCCTTTTATTCAAGGTCTTTTTCCAGCTACATCACCAACTCATGCTTGATAATAATCCCTTGGTGCCAGGGAGGCTCATCCTCAGGAGTCATGTACCACACTGGGGGTAAGTAATGCATTTATATGCTGAGTTTGGCTTAGAGAGAGGCCACATTTGAGTGAAAAGGAGGCTCCCAGCAGGTAACTCTTAGACACCCTACAACACTTAGCTAAGTTGCAATTTCAAGAGCAAAGGTACATAAGCATAGTCACCAATATCAAGGGCCTATCAATGGACCATCCTTCTTAACTAGTTATTACACCTGTACTTAGGGGATTGTTGCAGTTCCATTAGAGAATGTGGCAGAGCTCTCCAGAATGGGAATTCAATATTCCTTTAGTTGTGTGACTCTCTACCCACTGTGGCAATGCCCCATGAACATTTAAACATATTTATATATCTTATATGTATGCCCACATGAACTTCCTCCCATGTATCCCCCATCACTGACACTCCACACCAATGATCCTCCCCTGCTAGAGATGTAACCCTTCTGTGATACAAAACTGTTACAAAAATGAAGCCAAGAATATCACCAAATACAATTAATAGGAAAATGAAATAATGATAGGCTTAAAAATAAGAAATAAAATACATAATAATTTAGAAAAATGAAAACTAAAATAAAATAAAAAAAGAAATTGGAAAAAAGGGCTTCTGTTATGAGTGGCACACGTACCGTGCCTCGCTTGCTCTTCATGCAGAATCGACACCAAGAGATTTCAGAAGCATAATTTTTGTTACTAAGGCAGCTGGTGATCACTGGTCCCGGCACCCCCCCCCCCAAAAAAAAAAGAAATTCGGATATTAAAAAATAATGAAAAATATTTTACAAAAAAAATATATAAAATATTTTTTTTGACATTTTGTCTTTCATCACTGTAATAGCTGTTGTTCTGCACATACAGTGGAATTTTCTTCCATTTCTTCCCCAGTGTCTTATACTTTTAATTTTATCTTCAAAGAAATTTAGGTCACAGTACAGTCATATACAGAAAATATCGGACTCCCATATACCCAATATCTTCCCCCTTTTCCCCTTTCCTGTATTAATAAACTTTTTACATGTGGATGGTACATTTGTTACAACTGATGTACAAATATTGAAACATAGCTACTAACCATGGTCAATGGTTTATATTATTGTTCACATTTTAGACCTTACACTTTTATAAATTTTTGATGAAATTTAACATGGTCTGTATCCATCACTGCCGGATCATGCAGAATACTTCCATTGTCCCCTAATTACCCTCTCTTCCATCTTTTCTATTCCTCCCTCCCCCTCCCCTTATGGCCCTTGGCGACCACCAGGCTTTACTCCTTGAAGGACAATATTCATAGATACTTGCAGTGCTGAGTGCTTGACACATAATTCTTTCCTCCCCTATTAGGAATCATCCATGCTCTCAAGGGACACCCTCCCTTATGTTTGAGAATATATCAGGGCTCCCCAGGATGGGAGCCCAACTCTTTCCCTCTCATTATGTGGGTCTCCACCCACTAATAGAACACACTATGACAAAATTATCACTTGCACATTCTCTAGAAGACTGCCACAGGTGAGCCCAGTCCCAAATACCCCACCCCCATCCAAACTGGAAGGGGTAAACCAGTTACCCTTCCATGTCATATTGCCAAAAGAAATTTCTCAAAATTGTAGTTTCAACCGTGTACCTGCCAATTCCCAGTGTTCACAGGGGTATAGTAATACTACTGGGTTAGGTGTTGCAAGCTTGACAGGGGGGTAGGGTGGGAAGGATGTGTTGGATGGTCCATGGAACTGGGGAGAGGGTTGGGGGAGGGAGCAGGTGAAGCCTGGAGTTATATTCTTTTACCTTATTTTGAGAATCTTTGTGATAACTGGGGACTCGGCTCTTGCAGTTGTACAGATCTGAAGTTGAGAATGGGATATAGACATAAAGATTGCCTCTCAGTTTCTTTTGATCATCCATTCCAGCTTGTACTTTTCTCCATGGAAATTATCCAGCTGAGGAGGTTGATCGCTGACCAACTTGAGTACCACTCCAGGTGTGCACTGGGGAGGCCATTTCTGCAGGGTCTAGAAGTAACGCAGGCTCATCCTCCCTCCTTTATATATTCATAAAAGAAACAATCTTCCAAGAGGCAATAACAATCCTAAATATTCATGCCTGTAACAGGGGGACCGCAGAATATGTGGGAAACACTTGCAAAACAGAAGGGGGAATGGATATCCTTACAATAATAGTTGGAAACTTCAATATTCCCCTGTCATCAGTAGAAAGAAAATCTAGACAGAGGATCAATAAGGAAACAGAGAACTTGTATAACATGATAAATGAACTTGACCTAATAATAACATACAGAACATTGCACCACAAAAGTGCAGGACACTCCTTCCTCTCAAGTGCTCATGTATCATTCTTCAGGAGAGACCACATGTTGGCTCACAAAATAAGTCTCAGTAAATATAAAAAGGTTGAAATTATATGAAGAACTTTCTCTGAACATAATGGAATGAAGCTGGAAATCAATAACAGATAGAGAGCTAGAAAAGTCATTAATATAAGGAAGTTAAACAATACACTCTTAAACAATGAATGAGTCAAACAAGAAATTGCAAGTGACAGCAGTATATACCTTGAGATGATTGAAAATGAGAACACAACATAAAACTTATGCAATACAATGAAGGTAGTTCCAAAAGGGAAATTTATTGCCATAATTATTTATATTAAAAAAGAAAGAAAGAGGTAAAATCAAAGATCTAACTGCACACCAGAAGGAAATAAAAAAAGAACAGCAAAGAAATACCAAAGCAAGCCGAGGAAATAACAAAGACTAGACCAGAAATCAATAAAATTGAGAATAAAAATCAGTAGAGAGAATTAACAAAACAAAGTCAGGTTCATTGAGAAGATCAAGAAAATTGACAAACACTTTGAAAGACTGACAGAGAAAAATGAGAAAAGATGCAAATACTTAAAATGAGAAATGAGAGAGGATGTATTACTACTGACCCTACAGATATAAAAATAAATTCATAAGAGGGTATTATGGACAACTGTATACCAACAAATTAAACACCGTAGATGAAATGGACAAATCCTTATAAAAACATGAAAAACCTACACTGACTATGGAAGTAATAGAATACCTAATCAGACCAATCCCAAGAAAAGAGGTTGAACCAGTCATTAAAAACTCCCCCAAAAGAAAAGCCCAGTACTAGATGGCTTCACAGGTGAATACTACAAATCATTCAAAGAAGAACTAATGCCAATAGTTCTCAAATTCTTCCAAAATATTGAAGAGGAGGAAATACTCTAACTCATTTAATGAGGTCAACATTGCCTTAATACCAAAGGCAAATAATGATACCACAGGAAAAGAAAATTACAGGCCATATTCTTTTACAAAATTCATTGCAAAAATCCTTAAGAAAATATTTGCAAATGGAATGCGATAGCATATCCAAAGATTACATGATCAAGTGTGTTTTATTACAGGTATGAAAATGTGGTTCTACACAAGAATATCAATTAATGTCACCACATAAAAAACTGAAAGGGAAAAGCCACATGATCCTCTTGATTGATGTGGAAAAGTCATTTCACAAAATCCAGCATTCTTTCTTGATTAAAAAAAAATTTGAAAAATAGAAATAGAAGATAACTTCCTTGACATGATAAAGGACATAGATGAAAAACCCACAGCTAACATAATACTCAAAGGAGAAAAATTAAAAGCTTTCCCCCTAAGATCTGGATAAGACCAGAAATAACTTGACATCCTTGTTACTCAGCATTGTGCCAAAAGTTCTACCCAGAGGAGTTAGGAAAGAAGAAAAATTAAAAGGCATTCCAATTGGAACGGAAGTAGTAAAATGGTCAGTATTTGCATATGACATGATCTTATGTAGCTAAAGTGCAGAAAAATCTACAGCAAAGCTATTAGAGCTAATAAGTGAGTTCAGCAGAATGTCAGATACAATATCAACACAAAATAATAACAGTGTTTCTATAAACTATTAATGAGCACTCTAAGGAGTTATTCAAGAGAAAAATTCCATTTGCAAGTGCAACTAAAAGAAATAAATATCCAGGAATCTATTTAACCAAGGTTGTAAAGGACTTGTACTTAGAAAACAACAAAACATTACTAAAAGAAATCAAAGAAGACCAAAGTAAATGGAAGGACATTCCATGTTCATGGATTGGAAGACTAAATATCATTAAGATGTCAATAATACTCAAATTTCTTTATGGACTCACACAATTCGAATAAAAATCCCAGTAGTATCAATTGCAGAAATGTAAAAGCCAGTTACCAAATTCACTTGGAAGGGTAGAGGGCTCCAAATATCCAAAAACATTTAGAAAAAGAACAAATTTGGAGGACTCACATTTCCTGACTTTATAGCATATTTCAAAACTACAGTATTTTAAAGAGCAAGGTATTGGCATAAGGATAGATGTATTGAATCAAATTGAGAGTTCAGAAATAAACCCTCAGACCCTCAGATGTATGGCGAATTGAAATTTGACCAAGATTCCAAGTCCATTCAACTGGGAAAGAATAGTCTCTTAAAGAAATGGTGCTGGGAGAATTGGATATCCATATGCATAAGAATGAAAGAGAACCTTTCTCATGCATCATCTACGTAAATTAACACAAAATCTGTCAAGACATAAATAAAAGTACTAGGACTATAAAACTTATCAAATAAAATGTAGGGAAGCATCTTCAAGATCTTGTGGTAGGAAATGGCTTTATTATCAAAGCATAAGCAACAAAAGTAAAATAGACAAATGGAACCTCCCCAAAGCTAAAAACTTTTATTCATCAAAGTACTTTGTCAGAACAGTGAAAATGCAACCTACTCAACAGGAGAAGTTATTTGGAAACCACATAAATGATAAGGATTAAATATCCAGAAAATATAAATAAATCCTAAAACTCAACAATAAAAAGATAAACAACCCAAATAATAAAAGGACAAAAGAGTTGAATAGACATTTCCCCAAAGAGGATGGCTTAAAAGCACATGACGGTATGCCCAAGATAACTAGCTATTAGGGAAATGCACATCAAAACCACAATGAAAAATAATTCCACACCTAGTAGAATGACACTATTAAAAAAACAGAAATCTAAAGGTGTTGGAAAGGAAGTGGAGAAATAGAAACACTCAGTCTTTGCTGGTGGGAATGTAAAATGGTGCAGCCTCTGTGGAAGACAGTTTGGCAGGTCCTCAAAAAGCTGACTATAAAAGTTCCATATGATCTGACAATCTTGCTCATAGGAATATACCACTAAGAACTGAAAGCTGGGATGCAAATGGAAATTTGCACACTGATGTTCATACAGGCATCATGCCAATAGCTAAAGGACACTAGTAACCCAGTTTCCAACAACCAATGAATGGATAAGGAAATTATGCTATACACATACAATGGAATATTATTCAGCCATAAAAAGGAATGAAAACCTGATGCACATGACAAAATGCATGAACCTTGGAGACATTATTTTGAGTGAAATAAACCATACATAAAAGGACAATTATTTTATTAACTCACTGTTTTCAGCTAAACATAATAAGGAAAGGCATAGAATTAGAATTCAGAATATAGGATACCAGGAAATAGATTGGGGTTATAGAATGGGGAGTTGAGGTTAATCTTGAACAGAATTCCTATTTATGCTTACAGGAAAAGTTTGGATATGGATGGTAGTGATGGTAGCACATTATTGGTAGTGTAATCAACAGCACTGAACTATATAGTTGAAAGTATTTAAAAGAATAAACTGTAAGATGTATAAATTTTACTGGAGTAAAACCTAAAGGATAAACACAGGACTGTACAACACATTGAACCCTATTGTAAATGATAGACTACAGTTAATAGTACAAGTCAAGAATGTTCTTTCATTAATTATAACACATGTGCCATACTAATACTAGGTGGTAATAATAAAGTGGTGTATGGGGAAAAAAATGCTTAGTGTAAATATTGGAGAAGAGATAGAACTATTGTACTAATCTTTCATCATTTGTAACAAAGGTAACTATTGTTAATACATACTACAATTATTTTTTAAAAGTGCTATCATCAATTGTAACAAATGTTCCACACCAAGGTAAGATGATGGTGGTGGGGAGGTGCATGGGAATCCTGTATTTTATGCATAATTGTTTTGTAAACTCACAAATTCTAATACATATATATATATATGTACTCATATATATATATATATAAAATTGTACTTTCTACATGTAATTCACTTATTTCCTACAAGTTAAGAATTGTAACTTCACAAATAGTAATTATAAATCTATGAGTTCGGATATACAATCTTTAAAGACATAACAAGTAATAAGTATAATGAAAAAGTAGGTGACAGAGGGGTACAGGAAAAGTATGTATATGAATTATAATTAAAATTAAAATTATGATAATATGGTTTTTCACTTGTACAAAGGCATGAAACTAATGCAAACATTTAATAATGGGAAAACTACTTTTGTGTGTGTGTGGGGGGGTTATATCAGAAGACTGTTCTTTCTGCTTGATTTTTCTGTAAATTACACTGCTCTAATTTTTACAATATTACTGAGAACAGAATAGAACACTATATACTGATAAAGTGGTCTTTTCAAGAAGAGTTAATTATAAATACATATGCACCTAACGTCGCCGAAGTACATGAAGCAAATATTGTCAGATTTGAAAGATAACTAGACAGTTCTATCTAATAGTAGATTTCAACACACCACATTCAATAATGAATGGCATATCTAGACCAAAAAAAATCAATAAAGAAATGGAAGCCTTGAATAATATGCAAATGTAAAATGCCCGTAAGAGGGAACACTTCATGGGAAGGTATATGGGAACTCTCTACTTCCTGCATTATTTTTCTGTAAATCAAAATGGCTTTAATTTTAAAAATACCATAATTAGCTGCTTATAATAAAATTTGAAATTCATATGAAAAATAGATTTTAGAAAATCTTGTGTCCTACACATGAGCTTGAGAACTTCCTAATACTTAAACACTGATCTGAGAGGATTGCTGGTGGTTTTAATAAATGGTTTATTTTGGTATTGTAAAATGAAATAAGTCATATCTGTAAGATCTGCATCACTATGTGAGCTAATACTGTTCAGAGGAATACTTCTTGATGTTACAGAATCATGCATGTATAAAACCTACTGAAATGCCTAAAAAGATATTGAATTTAATTCTGGTCGAATATGAAAAGTTTATTAATGTGGTTTCAGTTTCCAAATTAGAACTCATCTTTAAAAAATCACCACTTTTTGATATTTGGTGTAGAGGAATATTATTATTAAAGAAGAATATATATGTTTATCTTAAAACACAAGTCAAATACTCCTTTTTTCTTACCATATACCTGTGTAAGTGCATATTTTCTTCATGTTCTTTAAGAAAACAAACATATCAGATTAGAATGAATGAAAGAGCATATAGGAGAATTC
>JAQZBX010043446.1:0-21687 GCA_029593785.1 Cabassous unicinctus | reverse complement strand
TGTAACACGTCTTTTAATGTTAAACACTTTTGAACATTATTGAGTAGCATAGGTGCTTCAGGTATGGCTTTGACTTGTGTATTTTTTTACCCAGAGAATAAGTGATCATTCTTTTGTTATTACAGATACCAGTAAATTAAATATTTAAGATTAGTTCACTTTTAATACTATTTAGTAAATGCATAATTACAGATCTGCATAATTACAGTTCTGTCCAATAAAAACATAACAAGAACCACATATGTAATTTTAATTTTTCTAATAGCCACACACAAAAAAGTATAAAACAAAACAGGTATAATTAATTTTAGTAATACAGTTTAATATATACAAAATATTATCATTTTCACAGGTAAACAGTTTAAAAATTATTACTGAAATTGTCTCTGAACTCTGATATGTTTTGCACTTAGAGCACATCTTAATTTGATTTAGCCACATTTCAAAAGCTTAGCTATATGTAGACTGTGGCTGCTGTACTTGACAAAGTTTTAGAAAATCTTGAGGATCCAATGTTTCGCACTCTGATTCCAGTCACTCTTGGTTGCCACAGTGACTCTGTGGAGGCCTTTTAGCCCAGCCTACTCATTTTATCATGCAGATACTGAGGGCCAGGCAGGGTTAGGTACTTGCCCAAGGTTACCTAACTCTGTCAGGGGTAAAGATCAGACCAGATTCCAAGTATCCTCCTGAATGCAGTTTATTTTGATTTCTGTTGATGTATGCTGTTCTTGCTGACTGTTTTTGGAAAGGTATCAAAATTCAGTGAATTGTGCGAGAACAACAAGCAAAAGTCCAACCAATCAACAAACCACTAAACAAACAAAACAGGAAATTATTAAGACAGTCTTTGAATCTCTGAATGTTGAAGGAGTACCACTTTGATAAAGTTGTGTTTGTTAAGATTGCTTGCATGAACTGTAAAGTGTGTGAACCATTTTATTAGAATATTGTATTTTTATAAATAAATATTAACATTGTAAGTAAATACATTAATTTAATGATAGCCTTTATAGATAATTTATTTTGCTATCTCTCTGAATCCTAGTAAGGCAAATAAAGGCAGATCTTTTCATTCCATTTTGCTTTTAGTTACTAGAGTTTCTACTTTGTTATGATTGAAGCCATGAGGGAAAATTGACTGAGTCCCTGACTCATATTCGTTGGCCTAGAGAGGATAAAGAAGAAAACTTGATTGTTCATACTTTTGCATTTTTCTTTCCTTAGACAATATCTGAAATCGGGCCCCACCTGACAGGGTCAATAAAGTGCTACTGATTAAAATTTATCTGGAAAGCGTAAATGGAAAAGATACAGGTTTTCTCTTTTACAGAATTGGCAGCTGATGCTTATTGAACCTGAGCTCTCATTCCCAAATGAAATGAGGTGGGGCAGTTTGAGTCATATGATAACGATGTTGTCATCCCGAGGCACAGTCTCGATATGAATCAGCACAGTTCTGTGAGCACTACGCGAATGTCACTGAGCCTCCCTCAGTTTCAGGCGTGCATACCTGTATCTGTAGGAGGGCTCCCCACTAAAGCGTGAAGTGCCACGAGTTCCCGAAGAAAAAGAGGGGCTGCCTTCGCCATTCGGTGGGATTTGTAATAGCATCGCCCTGTCTTCACTCTCCACAGTAGAACATTTCTACAAGGCTAACAAGGCAGAGGTAATGAGAAACATGCCAAGTTAAAAAAAAAGAAAAGAAAAAGAGCAAGAAAGAGGAGTCTAACCTAGGAACAGGAAACAAATGTGATCAATTACTCCAAGTGTGGCGCTCACAGATACCTTATCTTAGGGCTCCTTAAAATAAAAGCCTGATTGTTACCAAATGCGTCTAAGAAGTGAGGGAGAAAAACACATTCGTGGGGGAGAGTGAGGAAGGGGACGAGAGGGAGGGCTAGTGGGGTGAGCGTGACTTTCTATTGATGTTTGAAAAATGTGATTTTACTCTGTTTTACTCTGTATCTCAGGCTCCGAAGTATTTAGAGAAGTGGCTAACAACCAATCGTAGCCTTAACTGAGCAGGCAGTAAAACGGCTCAATGTTTGAAAAATGAAAACTGCTTTGAATGTGAGGGGTCGGGGAGACCTGAATAGCCACATGTCATGCTGCTGAGTGCGCGGGCATTTTGAAATGTTTGTTCTGTGCTACGCAATTATTTGGCTAAAATATTTTAAAGAAGAAATGCTACTTTTGAAATGAGTGTAAAAAAGGGTTTTATGGCAACAAATATGTAGAAGGTAATTATCTTTGACTCACAATTGAAATATTCATTATATTCAGATGTCCGGAAGGGAGTCTACGCAGAAAATGTTTACTTATCCTATGAAGTAAATACTAATAATTCCAGTGCTAATAACATTTATCTTAAAAGGGCTGCTTTCCTCTATTAGTCCTCAAAGAAGAAGACAGAACAGGATGAAAAGGTATGAGCGTATTCTCTTGTCCTAAAATAAGGAAGGAAATGTCAAGTCTAAGGCTATGAGTAAGGACTTCAGGGATGGCGGATCTTGGCTGCATATTCCCCAAATTTCCCATAAGTGCAATAGAATTACCACAACTGCTCTCTTGGAGATCCTGGGTCAGTAGGTGTTGCAGGATTATGTTATGAGGTGTGACTATAAAGTAGTGAGACTGGCTTTCATATTCCACACCCAGGAACAGTCTCTTTTTACTCAGCGGATAAAAATCATAATTCTCAGGGTATCCGCTTCATCTGGTCTTTGTGCACGCATGTGCACGCACACGCATTTTCACTTTCTTTACTCTCATATAAATTATCAGTGCTTTCTCAGGGAACTTTGACAGAGGCACATGGAATGGAGTAATTTCAGTTGGTAGAAATAATTTTTTTAGGCTTAATATCTTGCTGGGAAGATGCCCTGTAGATAAGCAGAGAGGAATAATCACCCATTATTAGAGGACTTTGTTAGAATGGTTTTGCCATCCTGCCCTTCCCATATTTTTTCAATTAAGTTCTAGTCTGTTGGAATCAAATGTCTTCATAGGATGGCAGACTGCTTCAGTAGGTTATTTTGCACATATTCTATAGCATGCTTAGCAATCGGGCCTGTCAGTCAGTCAACACATATTTATTGGGCATTTATGTGGCAAACCAGACAAATCCATTCCCCGTGCTCTTGCTCTTATGTTCTCAGGGGCCTGTAATCCACACAAAATTTCTAATTGAAATTTTGTTTTTCAAAGTAGACTCATCCACATTTGAATTACCAGGCGGTGACGTGAGACTGTAGGAGTACTGGAATCCTTTATTTGGGGCCATTTCAACCCATTAAAGGGCAGATAATTTATCTTATTGATACCTTTTGGTTAATCCTCTCTCCCCCTTTGTCTTTTATTTGTGTTTAATATGATTATGAAAGAAACACATGCACATAGTTAAGTTCAAGCAGTGCATAAATAAGTCACCTTTCTCCTGGTCGATGTCCCTGTCTCTCCTTAGTTTGAAAAATTTCTTGCACATCATTCCAAAAATTTTATAGAAAAACATGTGTATCCTCTTCCCCCAGAAAACACACACACACACACAAACACACACACATTGTGTTTAAGTGGGCAGGAGTCTCCTTTTTTCCACCCCCAAATGTTGTATACCTAATATATTCACTGGTTTGCTTTATTTTTGTGGTAATATTTTGGAGATTGTCCCATATATATCTATTTAATTCTTTTAAATATTTAATTAAACACACCTGTTCTCCACTCACCCATAGGCACAACTAATGATTTTCTTCTCTTTCTGAAGATATGCTATGCATATAGAAGCAAATGTGTCTATTTCCCTCTTTTACATGGATAGCATACACTAAACAACTGTTTTTGCAGTTTGCTATCTTCCACTTAACATTTAGCTTGTAGATCATTTGTATCAGTATATAAAGAACCTCCTCATTCTTTTTTAAAATTAATTATCTAGTATTCCATTGAATGATGCATAATTTGTTTAAAGATTCTCCTATTGTTTGCATTGCCTTCATGTATTTTATTTTATTTTTTTTGCTGTTGCAAACAATGCTAAATGAACAACTTTGTACGTGGGGCATGTTGGAGCTATTTGAGAATATCTATAGGACAAATGCTTCGACATGAACTGATAAGGGCTTGTGCATTTATAATTTTTTCGGGTTTTGCCAATTGTCCAGAGCTGGACTAACAGTCCCTCCTGAGAGCAGCATAGGTACCTATTTCCCCTCTCTTATACACCACCACGGTGTATAACCGAACTCTCTTTGCCAGTCATAGGTAACAAATGATGTTTCAGTGTATTTGTAATTTAAATTTCTCTTATTATGAGGGTGAGGTTAAGCTTTTTTTTTTTCAGGTAGTCAAGGGGCATTTGTATTTCTTTATTTCTTGAACTGTCTTTTAAGTGAAGTTTTCTTTTCTCCTGTGACTTGTTGTAGTAAAACGACCTACCCATGGTCACATAGTCGTGAGTGACAGGGGGCAGGATGAGGATTCAAATCCTCTGGTTATTAATTTAATATCCTCCCTGCCGTAGAGCACAAGGATAACATTTCATGTCCTACGAATCCTGCCAACCCCGGGATCATTATTTGAGGGTCATATGAAATGAGTTAGAACGTGAAAGCATTTTTCAAAGGGAAAGAACCCTGCAAAATACAAGATACTGGTTCATTTAATTTTACAAAGAAATCACAACACTTATCACTCCGGAAAATAGGCAGTTCAGAAGGAAAATAGAATAAGAGCGGTTTGCCCTGGCTGTAGCCTAAGAGAGGGAAGGCAATTAGGTTGTTAGGAGGCCTCTGGACAAGCAGAGTCCTGATTTTACTAGCTTCGCGCTGACATGTATGCCTTGTTTTTTTTCCTCCCCTAAAGAATGGAAAACATTGTACCTTCACAGAGTGATGGCAGTCTTGCCTCGCTTAAAATTTCATCACCCTCCTCATGGATAATTCGCCTTGCTTTTTTAAACGGGGGTGGGGGTGAAGGCAGATCATATTTAAAGTTTCATAGATATTTAAGTTGATTAAATAGAATTTCAACTGTATGTTATTGCTTATCGGAGAAAAATTCAGAATTTTTGGATAATAGGTTTTCATTGTTTTCACCAATGTTGACTCTATAGATAGCACAGGGGTAATGCATGTGCATATGTTTCCTTAGTTACTTTATCATGCAATAAATTTCCAAGCATTTACTTTTATTTATTCATATTGCCGGGCAAACTGTTTATTAATTTTGCACGCATGTAGCCCAAAGGCATTAGCCAGTACACAGTAATGGTTGGCCTAACATCCATGTACAAAAGTGGAATTTAGGAGATTAACTTGTATTTGACCTACTTCAGCTCTCCTGGTAATGAGAGGTGCAGGGGCACAGAATTAATCTCTCTCAATTTGTGGCTCTCAGGGGTGCTGCTAAGTTTTAGAGCGCTTGAATTTTAAAAGTCTCCTGTTGGGCCGAGGAGTTTTTTTGTTACCCAGTAGAACTCTGTTAACTGTCTTGATTGAAGTGCTGGTTTTATCTATTGCAGCAATATTTGAGACAAATATGAAAACATGTAAGGTGAGTTAACTGCCTGGCTTGTCTCAGAAAGTAAAATGAGAAAAACTTAAGCAAAAATGGGAAAAAAACTTAGAACGCTACAAATATATCAGAAGCTGTCTTGTATTGTTTGTTTATTGTGTGATACTAAAGTACTGCTGCTGGGAAGGTATATGTCAAGTTGATGTAATTTGGATTGATTTGCTTTTAAAAGCTTTGAAATGACAGTACAATTATTACTATGATGCAGGTCCCTTACAAGTATATTAATGCATTTAATGAACAATTTGGCCAAGTAATTTATTTCTTGTGGAGTTACCGTTAACTGGTAAATGCATTTATTCTCTAACAATCATATTAATGCTGTGATCACGTGTGCAGCAGTCATAACAGGGATAAACTATAGAAGAACCTCTCAGTTGCATTTTAATGCAAATTCTGCTTTCATTTCCACCAATTTTTATCATGTAGCAAATCGGCAGCAAAATCTCTGACTTGAGTTTTCCTTCTTTTGCTCGTCTTTCCTTCATCTTTTAATGCAGGTGAAGGGGTCAAAGGCCGATAGGAAGGCAGCAAATCAGAAACCAAAGAACTGGGTGCTTCCAAACCTACGTAATTGCTCCTTAGATTTCAGATGGTGGCATTGACCATTCATGAATGCAATGGTTTTTTGTTTTAAAGAAACCACATTCTGGCAAAACTCAACAATCATCCTGAGTTGACCATGCCCAGTCAGTAGTTTGAAACCATAATGATTCTATAACTTTAGGCTGAGACAGGGTCCTTTGAAGGATCATCCTGTTTAACCCTTCATTTTACGGATGAGGAAAGTGGGGCCCAAAGAAGTTCAAGGTCATTTGCTAGTTGGTAACAAAACAAAGTCTATAATTCAGGCTATTTTTTTCACTCTCCCGGCTTTTCCTAGGACTCCACTTGGCAGACAGACTATTATTTGTACAACTTGAGCACTTCATGCTCTTGTTTTTGTCAGAAATGTGTAGAGACAGACGGTGGTAAATTCAGCTTTCTTCAAAATATAAAGAAGGTTTACATTTAGTTATGTCGATCTGGGAGAAATTCTGAAAGACTAAAGGCTTAGAAATATTCCCTCCTATATTACAACTTCCAGGACATAGGGTTTATAGTGATATTTTTACACAAATACACACATTTACACTCACATAATATAGTATTCCAATTTATACATCTTTAAAAAGTATACAGTTACAGGCTTATCAAATTATAAAACTTTTTTTTTATGCATTACAAAGATCTGTCCTTTAATTTTTTTCATGCCAGGGCTAAGTACTAATATTTATATCATTTGTCTAAATGTAATGAGATTTTATATTATTTTTAAAGCTTGCAAGAAATAGCCAATTTTATGTCTTCAAGTTAGAAACTTTAAGATATTTTACATTAGAAAAGCAACACTTTGAGTCTCACATTTAATCCTTTTAAATCAAACGTTTAGGCAGTAAATCTGAATGTTAACAATGTTTAATAATTTCAAGGATGGTACTGCAAAATGCTTAAGTGTGTTCAGATCATGCCTAGTTTATCTCTTTAACATATGTCAAGTTGGTCCCTTAAAAAGATTTATTGAAATTAATATGTTCTGTAGAGCTGAGTTCCAAGAAGTGCATATTTTTACATATGGAAAAGTAAATTTGAAATTGTGCAGTACATAAAAGGTTTTGAAAATGGGCAGAGAGATTTATTCAGTCACTGATTTAAATTTGAATTAGTGATACTAAGATTGAATTTTCTATGTGTTTAGCTACTAAAGGAGATGTTTACCAAAGTGTTTTTGTAGCATGCAGTTCTTGGCCTGTTTGCATTTTTTCCTTACAACATTCCGTTTTAATTTTGGTGAGTGGGGAGGAAGTCACAGCGCGGAAGATGGAGCCACTGTCTAGAGTTAATGTGCAGCAGCAGCCTTTCTCCTTGGATCCTAAGATGCTGGGGCTGCTTGCTACACTTTTCAAGCAGCTGCCAACATTGTCAGCACTGATCTGTCAGTAAGGATTTCTCCTGGCAAAACTCTGAAGCTACTTTCTGACATCTTCAACAAACTAATTGTTGTCTCTTGCCTCTGTGAGCCCTCTGAAGTCCCAACGAGTTAGTGTCTTCTCAAGAGATGAGAAAAAGGACTCACAAAATCAATTTATCAGGCTATTACGCATTGTCATCAGCCAAAACAAAAACCTGCTAAAGACAGGAGAAAAAGTAGAAGAAATGGGTCTCTGAGAAAAGGTTACAGAACATCCATCTTCTCTCCTCTTCTGATTGTTTCCTTTCTTTGCCCATTTTCATACCCGTTTCCCTCCTCTAAAAGACACTTTATGACAAGCATTGTAATCTCTTTAGAACGGAGGGGAACCTCTTCTTTAGGACACAGTCTTTGCAAGTTGTGAGTGACAGTGGGAAAGGGTCCAATTGCCACTGAGGACACCAGGCAATAAATCATCCCCCCCTGGCATCAGCTGGCTGGACGAATCCCCACTTCCTGAGTAAGTACCAGGGCCTAGATGTGACAAAACAGCTATTGTCGGCTCCTAGCGGCCACATTCTCACTTCTACTGAGATGTGAAGTTTACTTAAGACTTTCAGAAGTACAAAGCATATGGGAAAGAACTATTGAAATAACTATGGATAGGAAGGGAGATATCCTAGAATTAGATAATTATCACAATATTCATTTAGGGGAAACAATTTTGGGAGGAAAAAAACCCATTTGTTTTCATTTTAGATATCAAGTGATTGCTTTATCACCATTGAAAATGGCATGTCTTTCCAGTTTTATCAGTGTTCAAAATCTACAGAGTAGTCCTCAAAATTACTTTATAAGAGCAATGTACTCTTGATCGGGTGAAAATTTTACAAATAACGTAGAAAGATAGATTGCTGCAGCAATAATTTAATAATTTTGTGGAGTTAGGGCATTTTCAAATAGATGATTGCTTTTCTTTGCAATGATAAAGTTTAAACATACCCTTACTGTTAATATGTTTGTAAAATGTTGTAAGGAGCATACTGATTTCCAGTTATTTTATGTATAAATAACACTCATACAAAACCCCAAGTACAGCAGTCATTTTATGTATGGTTGAACATGATACAAAAAAATCCCAAAGTTAGTAAAAAAGAAAATTTGCCATAACAGATGTTTGAACATTATATATGTTTCATTGGAAGTTTGGTTAACCAATGAAACATAAAATATGTCAGGATAAATGTTGAAATCTGAGATCTTCAAATGGTCTCATAACTATTTATTTTTAAAATTATCTTGAAAAAAAGGAAAGAATATAGCTATAGGATATTAAACACATACCATTTTTCAGGGTGAAAATACTTTGTTTTTTTTTGAGTACTTACATGCTTAGCACAATTTTCTCAATGGGAAAGAATCATTTCAAGTGGAGAAAATTTGAATAATGATTGGTCAATTCCTCTTTAATGTGGGAATTCAGGGGGAAAAATCCCTTTTTTACATAGTGCTAAAAAATCTGAAAAAGAAGTGAAAACTTCTGTCTATTATTCCGATTTAGTTTAATAAACACTCCTGGAGAACTTATTGTATCTATCTTTTGCTTAGAATGATTCAATTATTTCTCATTATACTGAGCAAATATCTGGATAATTGACGGATTTTTCATTTCACCTGCCTGTTTTATGTACACACAGCACATATCTATTTCTCTCTGCAAAAATGTATTCTTGCCCAAGTTACCTGTCAGTCTCTTTTATGATTATGAAGAATACCTTGCGCAGAAGGTGATGGATTTCCTTTTACCCCCTAAATCATCTCGAGCTGTCACATTCAAGCAGAAACACTTTCATTATCATAGAATACACACAATGCAGATGATTCACCTCTTCACAATTAAGGAACATATGGCTAAAGCGATTTTTCAAACATTTTAATTGTATAGAAAGCGGCATCCAGTGCATTTTTTTTTCTTTTTCACGTCATAACAACCAGTGATTAACTGCCATCTTTTAATATCTTTGGCTGATGATGATAATGCCGAAAGCGGTCTGGCCTTGTGAATTCACAGTCAAATGGTGACACCAACCAGGCAAGATGACGGTGTACCAGGCTCCATGACAGTTCTATCTCCGTTCATCATCTTAACTAAAAAATAATCCTATCCAACTTGAAATCCACAGCAGCTATAAGGAGAAAATAAATCCAAACCACAGCTCAGACTTGTAACCTAACAGCTATCATAAATAATCAGAACCTATTTGAAGGTGGAAGATGGGACATTAGACGCTATTTACACTACGAGAGTGATGCCATCGATCAGTAGCGGCAACCCGTAGATAAGGCCCCTATGATGTCACGGTTATTTATGATGGGCTTTGACAGTAAAGCTACTATGGAATTTTCTCCTCAGACAGCTTCATTCATTTTTGTTTGTGATGCATTTTGTTGTTAAAGAAGCAATCGATAGCAAAATCGTGGTGATAAAAGTATTACTTGTTAAATATGTGAAAAATGTGCATGTATGGAGGAATGTGTGACAAAAGATGAAGGATTTAAAAATTCACTCGTGGTGTTTACTTGTTCCAGCTACAAATACAATGGATTTTTATTTGTTTTGTTGGTTTTGTTTTCCCTACCACACCTCATCTTCTGCTGTTCAAAATATTCATTAGACTGGTGTTTCTCATACTTTAATGTGCATATGAATCTGCTGTGGATCTTGTTAAAATGCAGTTTCTGATTCAGTAGGTCTGGGGTGGAGCCTGAGATCCAGCATTTCTAATAAGCTCCCAGGCGAGGCCAAGATTCTGGTCCAGGGATCACACTTTTAGCAGCAAGATGTTAAGTTAAGGTGATTATTTTCATACCTTCCAGGCTTCAATCCTGATTATTTCCCTCTATTTCAAAGGCTTGTTTTCCCCTTTAGTGTAAGAAGTGTTTGTCAAATGTGAGATTTACAGTGTCACCTGGAGGGCTTAACTCACAGGGCTGTACCCCATCCCCAGAGTTTCTGATTTGGTAGGTTTGGGGTGGGCCCAAGAATTTGCATTTCTAGAAATTTCCCATGTGATCACACTTTGGAAACCACCATTGTGGAGCCCTAATTTAGCATTTCATTTATATGACTCTTGGCATCCATATATAATGCTGCCGAGATGGTGAACTAGAAAAGAGATGATTAAATAGGGGCGTGTAATTAACATTTGAGTGCTTACTGTGTTTTAGGCATTATATGATGCTCATGATTTATGTTATTTCATTTATCCCACCTAATTACCTTACTCTATTCAATATTTATCATGAATCAATTCTATATAATATTTTCTGAAAATCGTAGTGAATGAATAGCCTAGGTTGTTGCTGTGAATGTCATAAAAGAGAGCCCTTGTCCCAATTTCTTTCTACCTGATTCCAAGCTTCTGTTCTAAGAATGTGAAAATGTAGATTTCCATCCTGCCTCCACCTCCATCTGCTTAGGCGCAATGGACCCAAAGATCAAAGAAGCAAAGCATAGTCACTCCCTTCAGTGAGTTTACAATCTAGTGAGGAAGGCAGAAATTCTACAAGTTAGCAAGTGGTATGACGTCAGGAAACACAAAGAGCTGCAAGAGAGGACACAGACCCATTCTGCTCTCTGCCTTTCACTCTCCTTTTCCCATACTTCCCAACACATACATATGTGCACACATACACACAAACATACACACACATAAACATAAATACTTTTATTACATATTCTTAATAATTTAGAAAAATATGTTATCTATGAAATGGTTTCTTTGGTGTAAATTATCCCAGTTGTCTCATAGACCCAATTCACATTTCAATTTGGTAGGTATCTGTGAGGTGGCTACCATCCCAGACACTGGGGACACAGTGGGGACCAAGATACAGCCCATATCTCCAGTCTATGGCCAGGAGACCTACAAGCAAACAGGAAGTTACAATATAGGGTGATAATGGTTAAGATGGGTAAGGAGGGGTTGTTGTGGGACCTGGCTCCATTTACTAAGCATCCTGGGAAACTTCTTTGAGGTAGTGGAAACTCAGCTGATGCCTGGGCAATGAGTAGAAGTTGAAGGGGGTTGAGTTGGGTAGAAACTGGGGGAGGGCTAGGTTCACGGCAGTAGGAACAGCTTGTTTAACAGCCTGGGGTCCTGAGAGAGTACATAAGGCATGTTGAAGATATTCTAGTTGTTCAGTGTGGCTGAGTGCAAACACCCTCTGATTTTATCACCACCAAATAAATGCTGTTTCAAACATGGTTTGTGAATATGCAACACCAGTGGATTCTCTTGCTTTTTTAATAAATTGAGTTATTATTTTTTTGAAAACCTGTTTTCTTTTGGTAAACATTATTGAAAATTGTCACAAAGGACAGATAGGCTATCATGCAGGGTTGGTTGCTGATAACATCTTAATTTTCCTGTAGCAGCTGAGTATAGATTATATAAAGCATTAGTCACCATGTGAAAAATACACTTTGACACAGGCACATCTTTTCTCATCTATTTGTGAGGAATGCGGGAGGTCAAGCAAGGGACAGTGTCCTGTTTTAACAATGCTCTCTTATAAGGATTCAATTCCAGGAGAACATCTTGGGCACCTTTTAAATATATAGTATTTGACTAGGGACGCAAGGTATAGAAGGTGTATAGAAGACAGGGGCTTTATCCATGAAGAGAGTATACTCCTAGTTTATAAGACAAGGCATATATGTGTGTGTGTGTGTGTGTGTGTGTGTGTGTGCAGCAACATGAAAATAATTCCCAGGGAGCAATGACCACCCCCTAGGGTTTTTAGGAATCTAAGCTACCCATTGTTTTCTTATGATAATAATATTTTGAGCTAAAAAGGTTGAGGTTGGTATTAATATTAGTAAATGTGTTCTTTTTTTTTTTTTTTTTAAAGATTTATTTATTTTATTTATCCCCCCCTTGCTGCTTGTGCTGCTGTGTCCATTCGCTGCGTAAATGTGTTCTTAAAATTGGCAAAAGTATGTGTGTGTGTGTCAATAAATAAATTGGAATCCCTTCCATGCTTATGTTTATGAACAATAGGTCTGAGAATTCTCATTTTAGTGTGAATCACAGTGAGTCATTCAGAGGCACAAATGGGGAAATGTCCTACCACAGCAAGGAAATTGAGTTACTTTTTAAACTAAATTTCCTTCTTGATAAAAAAAAATTATAGGTTAGGTCCAGACATTAAATATTAACAGTGGTGGTATTCTGTATCTCCCCTGACTCCACCCCTAAAAATTTGTTTGAATTTATTGGATGACTAAAAATAATTCCAGATTAAACAATAATTCTACATAGGCAGCTATTTTTCAAGGATGATAAATCTGGTCCATAGAAACAATCATAATATATGAAGTTAGAATCATTTCTTATTTCACTGAAATTTATATACAAGACAACTTTGTTCTCTTTGGGATAGTCATTCTAGTCATATTCAGAGTACCTTGCATGAAGTTTCTCTAGGTGTAAAGATGATTTTATCAAATTTTGCTATGTTGTACTGTGCCTCAAACTTTTTATGGGTCCTTGATTTCAAAATAATGGTGGCATCTCAAATAGAATGCTGTACTATCTTTTAGTCCTTTTAAAAAAATTCTTTATTCTAGTGGTCATGCTTAATCATTTCCAAGAGCATTGTCAAGCTTGTAACAATAAATATTGGAATTAATTTAAATGAGTCAAAGTTCATTCTCATTTAGCAGCCATCTATTTAAGTAAATCACCTGCCTAGTCATTCTCTTCTGTCCAGCAATAAATGGAAATGGCTAGAAACCTATCACAAAACTTTTAAGGAAGAAATACAGTGTTTTAATGGAGAATCTTTTAAAAGCATAAGATAAATGGTCAGCAATTGATGTGTATTAAACATGTATTTTATTTTACAGGCTGATAAGTGAGTGTTTAACATTTAGCATTATCCTCAATATAAAAATCGTGTCACATTTTATATTTTCATTGAATAGTTTTAAGATATTAAATATTTTCTCTCCAGGTCATGAGGTAGTTCTCTATAGTAAGCTATTACTTGATGATAGAGAAATGTTGTATTTATTAATATTTCTCACTTTTTATAGGAGGCTCTACTTCTATGACTTCATACAGTCCCTCTGAAAGCTCCCTAGATTGTGCTCAGGAAATGTTATTACAAGACTTTCTGTCATATTTTTTGAAAAGATGGCTTCCTGTGACTTCCATAGAACAGTATGTGATTTCACTGGAATTTTAACATCTCAGTGAAAAGGGGAGAGAGGTCAGATGGGTTACAATTTCTATTTTATAAAAATCATTAGAAAGAGTAACACCAAATATGAATTCAGAAAAGCCATTTTGGAAGCTAACAAAACCAAATGCTAGAAAAAGTTAGTTAATACTCTAAAGCATATTTTGCCTAAATTCTGCCTTTGCCACATTTCTCTAAAATTATTAAGTAATAATATATAAGGACACCAAAACTAAATTATTTTTATTGTAAATGAATTGGTCATGTGAAATCATAGTTAAATAAAAATGGATTTTTTTCGTTTTACAAATTCATTATACACATATATATAATATACAATTTATAATAATGGATCAAATGCCAGCATGCATTATCAATAACACTGATTATTAAGCTCTTCCACATCATTTTACATTATTTTGGTTTACAAAAAAATAACAGGTGGGCAGATGTGGCTCAAATGGCTGGGCGTCCATTTTCCATATGGAGGGACCTGGGTTCGATGCCCGGGATCTCCTGGTAAAATAAAGAAAAATATAGAAGGCGTGCGGGCCGCCAGGCCCTGTGTGTGGGTGCGCCAGGCTCCACCGAGCCATGCAGCAGGATGATGACGTAACAGGAGAGTGACACAAGGGGAGAGCCAAGATGAGACTCACTGAAGAACCAGGAACTGGGGTGGCGCAGGTGGCAGAACACCTCTCTACTACATCGGAGTTTCCCAGGATCGAGTCCCAGTGAAGACAGGAGGAGAAGGATGAGAGGAGAGGGCAGGAAATGGACACAGAGAGTTACCCAGTGAATGGACACAAAAACAGCAAAAATGGGGCGGGGAAGGGGGTGTTAAAAATGGATAAAAGTAAACAAATCTTAAAAAAATAAAATAACAAACATAAATAAGGAAAACACTTATTATATAACAAAAATGAAGGCACTTCAAAAATTTCAGGTTATATCAACTGTGGGGTTCTGAAGTCAACTTCTTTTACTGCACGAATCCCAATTATACATTTAAATAGTTATATTGAGGGCTTTACTGACAGAATATTCAACTGTCTGCTCTGCTTTCTCTGAAACAAACTTTTCCTGTTTAATGAAAATTGTTCCCCAGGCTTCAAGCCTATACTGAGATCACCTCAGTTTTTAACCATGCAACAAGAGGGGATGGAGTTGTTTTCTGTTTCAGAAAAAGCACTGAGGAAGCTTATCATGAGTTGGAGGAAAAGTAGCACAAGGAATACAGAAAATGCCATCTTTCCTAACTCAGAGGGATGCAGGTCTATGTCACCTCAGATACCGAGCTCAAAGCAAATAGTTCCAGAGCCTCTTTTTAGTGCAGTTTCCGTGGAGTCTGTTTTCTCTCTTTTCCATTCCTCTGACTTGTCTGATGTATGAGTGGTTCTAGCTCATGGCTAACTGCAGTCTCTTAGTCCACCCCAGTGGTAAGGCAGCATTCAGCATTCATAGTGAAGAACAAAATGATCACCACCTAAGCATAAGGAAAGACAGAATCTGAAAAAATCACTGGGCTTTGTATAAGTCAGTGGGGCCCACTCCTTTCTTATTTGCCACAGGCTAAACAGAACTCAGCCATCATAGAATTGGAAGACTGTTTTTCCCCTTTCAAACTTTCTGTTGCTACTACTGAAGAGGTATAGGGTGGGAAAAGGAAGTCTCATGGATTTGGTAGCTACATAATTAAGTTCCAAAGAAGACCCTGGTGATGGTTTCATCTGCCTTATCTGAAGATCTGCATATACCTTATGGGATGACTCATTTTCTCCTTCAACTCCACTTTCAGAGGTTTGTTGGCTCTAAGAAGATATTTGTGATTGCTTATTTTCCTACCCCTTCCATTTCCCCCTGATTAATTCAACAAACAATTTTTGGAAGTCGTAAGTGTGTCACAAATGTCCGATTGTCTTCCCAATGTACTTGTCTCAGGTGGCGTCCTGTGTGGCCTCAGCCCTTTGTCTCTTGCAATGGCTTCCCCCTCCCCTCAACCAGTTATCTGGATCTGTCACCTTGGGAGTGAAATTCTGATCCTCAAGGCCCACCCTGAATGATTAAATCAGAATCTTTGGGGGGGTGGCACCCAGGCATTAGACTTTTGAAGGCCTCCCAGGTGATTCCAACTTTAAGAACCACTTTTATAGATGAAAACAACTTAACAGTGTTGTGGTGCTCTATTGAATCTTATTTTCAAATCTGTTCATTTGAACCCCCTGAATTCATCAACAGAGATAAAATTCTAAATTGCATTGCCTCTTTATGTGCAATTTCCCTTTGAGCAGCAGAGTTGAATCCAGAGCGATGATATTGCTGTTTCAAGGAGGAAAATCCAAATGAGTGACTAAAAATAGTTGTGCAAACTGACTGTGGAAAAATTAGGGTTAAATAAAACTGATGCACTCATTCTTTAAAAGTTTAAACCTGTGAAGGAAGCAGATGTGGCTCAAGTGATTGAGCTCCCACCTACCACATGGTAGGTCCCTGGTTCGGTTGCCAGTGCCTCCTAAATGAAGCAAGGAAGACAGACAAAGCAAGTGCAAACAATGAGGGGATGGGGAAAAATAATAAGATAAATCTTTAAAAAAAAAGTTTAAACCTCTGAGAAATGAGAATGAGCCTGCAAAAATTTGCTGAAGGATACATTCCTTGTTGGAAAGGTTTTTTTTTTAAGTTATTGAAAAACAAAAACACTCAGAATTGGGATCCAGAGAGATGTCTCAAAAAGAATAAATGAAATTGATACTGACTGGGTTTTCTCATAAGCTTTAAAGAGAAGGAAGGAAAGGAGAGAGGAAGGGAGGGAGGGAGGGGGGGGAGGGGAAGGGAGAGAAACCACAATTTTTGTGTAGAACTCCCCTTTCCCAAGCAGTCTAAGTAAAAAGATTTGTTTGATTTTGGTTTACCTTTACCTAAAACAATGATTTCTAAAACATTTTGTGTTGTTATTGTAATACCAAACAAGTTAAAAACTTAAAATTTGGTATCTATCTGTAACAAGTGAAAGTGAAATTCCTTAAACTTATATTTAACCAGCAAATTACTTTTCATTGTTTGCGGATGGTGATGGTCTGGATCAGTTTATTTTGGGGATCCATCCCTCAAAATAGGGGGTCAAGTTAGAGGCAGGGTTTCAGTCAAGACTGACCAAATGAAAAAATTCTCCTTTCTCCCTAATGTCTGTGGCAGGCAATTCCTGTGTTGTCGTTCTTTTATTTAGCCTGTACTTGATTTAATTCCTAAAATATAATGGTTGCTTTTCACTTCGGTGTGGCAGATCCCAGCTGTTCGCAGCTTTGACACGGTGCAGTCGATGTTGTTGATGGATCACCTCTTTGTGTCTCTCGTTCCTCCATACCCCTCCCTATCTTGCCGAACTTTCTCTAGGCTTTCTTTTTTTCTGCTTCAACCGAGCCTAATGAACAGTTGACATTAGGTTTGTGCTTCATAAACATGTATAATCTGTAGGCAGGCCCTTATGTTCTTCTGAGGTTTTTTTGGTGGTCAGGCATAGAGAAGGGGATGTTGTTAATTTAAATTTCATTAAATGGAGTGGCATATTATGCTTTTGTTTGAACACCATATTTTTGTTGAATATTTTTTCTTTGGTCAAAAAAGCGTTTTTTCCTTAATACCGTGCTTTTCTTCTCTAGTTGTTTTGTATTTTAATGGTATTCCTTATGACATTTATTCTCCTGATGGCATGCACAAGTTACTGTAGATTTGGTTAATTTGTTTCACCAGTGAAATAAACCCAACCCTAAGTTCTGAAAGTTATTTATTTAAGACAAGATTATAAATACTGTATAGGTAAGCAACAAATGTGTTAATTAACAAACCGTGTTTACTGTATGTATGTGTCCTTTCGCAGATGTATTGGTGTCTTTTCAAATTATTTTTAGCATTTCTTGAAATGCTAAATGTGAATGAAAATTCGCATAGAATTCCCACATCGTATAGATACATGTGTACAATGTGCTTATTTGTGTGTATATGAGCATGTCGTAAAATTATTATTTGCCCTGATATTGGGTAAACCATGCACATTCCAAGACAATCTTATACTTGTTATATCCCTTCTTCATGCATGCTCATTAATCACTGAGCACTAATAACACATTTTTTTGTCATGGTACAATAAAAATTCTGGCTCTGACTCTTGTTCTGGCTCATTTACATTGGCCTGCCTGTCAGTTCAAAGCTTCGGGGAATTAATATTGTAAGATTAAAAAGTGAAGTCCCTTAAATATCCCATTTTATAAACTTGTGGTTATTTTTTCAGGGAGGAAAAAAAAGTAAGCCATTAAAGGGCAAGGGGCATAAAACTTTCTTGAGCAAGTTTTCCCCTTTCTTGCTTCCCTCTGTTTCCTAAAAAATAGAAGCCCCAGACCGTCCAGCACAGCCCCTTAGGTCCTTGTAATGCTTCTTTCTAAGGAGTTGCCCCGTGGGATATGTGGTTAAGCTGTGATGAGCTGTCTGATTATTTTGGATGCCATTTCCCTTTAGCTTACCTTTGATTTGCACTTTTTATCCATTCGAGGATAAGAGTCTGTGGAAACACCTCAATAATCCATTTACTTTTTATGAAAAAAGAGATATTTCCCGTAACCATCTGGTTTCTATGTAAATGCATGCAGTGACTCTGGAGCCATCCAAATCCCAATACACATCTCACTTGCTCACTGACTCTTTTTTGGTGAATCAGAAGAAGAATCAAAAGCCTCTTTGAGGATTACAGAAAAGGAATTCCACATGTGTTAGTGTGTGCATGTATAGGCAATTTATTTTAGAGAAATGCTTCACTAAACTCAAATGAATATAATCTAAAATGCTTTTAAAAGATTAAAATAAAAAAGATGACTCTGGCAAGCCCTTTGAATTTTATAGTAGGGTCAACTTATGTGGTTCATCTTATGTATTTTGAGACAAATCTTAAGTGGGACTTAAGATAAATGATGTTTTTAAGGTCTCTATAGTCTTGCAGTGTGTTATGACACTTGTAAAACTATAAGAAACAGTGAACTGTTTCTGCCTTCTATTTTCAATTACTGTAAGTTATTTTTGTAGATATATTCTCCCTTCAAGAATTTCTTAATCCTTTTATCACCTTTTCATTGGGATGATAAGTCATGCTTTTATAACTGTATTAATTGTATATAAATACCTTTCTGTACAATATTAGATTTCATATTCAAAACCACCCTGTGAGCTAGGTATGATTGCTGTTCCCATTTTATAGATGAGGAAAATGAAGTTCAGAGAGGTCCAAACCTACACAATGAGGAAGTAATAAAGTTGAGAGATTGAAATCAGGAATATGTCTAGATTTGATAACTGTGTGGCTTTTTGATGTCTTAGTTAACCATTTTTAGCCTTGATTTTCTCATTTGTAAAATGGAATTAATATCTCCATCTTGGTGGTGGTGGTATATAAGGATTCAATATTATATATATCTAGGGTATTAGTGCAATGCCTGGAATGTAATAAACATGAAAAATAAAGTTGTTAAGGTACTAATTATCATTACTAGTACTATAAGAGGTGGAAGTAGTCATATATGTGGTAGCATCATTATCAGCATCATTATCTAAAGTTTACCTACGCTGCAGCTGTAAATATATAGGTTAATGGCTACCCAATTGCTATAATCTATAGCTATATTACTTATATATGTAATGTTTTTAGTTTCCTGGGCTTCTCAAAGCAGAAACCATGAAGTGGTTTCGCCTTAAGCAATAGTTTATTAGCTTACAAGCTTGCAGTTTTAAGGCCACCAATAACTCCAAATTAAGGAATGATCAAGGTGATGCTTTCTTCCTGAAGACCGCTGTTGGCCACCCATGGCTCCTCTGCCACGTGGCAAGGAAAATGGCGGCGTCTGCTAGTCTCTTCCTTCTCTTCAGGGTTTCATTGATTTCAGCTTCTTGTTTCCATGGCTTTCCCACTCTCTCTCTGTATCTATTCCATTATAAAGGACTCCAGTAAGAGGATTCAGACACATCCTGAATGAGGTGGGTCACACCTTAACTGAAGTAGCCTCATCAAAAGGCCCTACTTTACAATGGATTTACACCTACAGGAATAGATTAGATTTAAGAATATGTTTTTCTGGATTATATACAGCATCAATCCACCACATATAGGTATATCTATTTATATAAATCTAAGGCCTCTGCATGTTAGTAAGAAGATAAAATGAAAGCTTTATTATCCAGTAATAACATTCAGTAAAATGTTATTCATAGTGGAAGATATTACTTAAATGGAAATATCACTTATTTTGGCAACATGAAATTTCTTTTCTGTGGATTATATTTATTTTATTATTTTCAAAAAAAAAGTCAAAAGCAAGAAGAAGATTTATTGCCCTGGGACTTTATAGAAGTAAGAAAAGAGAATTTACTTTTGCTCAATCATTGCAGATGTCATTGTGTATTTCCATGGAATCAGATGTTGAAAGAGTTGTGGGTATAGAATAGCATATGTTTATTAGGATCCTTACTTCCTCATTTCTAGTATTATAGATGAAGAATTATGAAAATAATTAATGTTTTTCTTCTACAAGTGCTGCTCTGGAAGACTGCATCTTTTTTTTTCTTCAATTAGATGCAGACTTGGACCAGGTATCATTATGTTGCTTTCAAATAATGTCTCCACAAGCTCCAAGCAGATTCTTTCCTCTACTTGCTATGTCTTTCTCCCTTTTATGGTTAGTTTCTAATCATCTTTAAAATTTCCATTTATACATTCCCTCTTTAAGAAATCTTTTGAACTCCTGAAATTGATTTAGATATTCCTTTTTCTGGCTCTCAAAAAACTTTTGTGAATACTTCTAAGATAATATCTGCCCTGCTGTATGGTAAAATTTTTTTGCTCACTTGTCCGCCTCCCTGATTGATATTAAACTTCTTGTGGGCAGGCACATTTCCTTACTCAGCTTTATATGTTCATTGTCTGGCATATAGTAGATACTCAATAAATGTTCATAGAATGAGTGAGTGGTAGCACTTTAACATTTTCCCCTGCATCTAGAATTTTCTAGGATTCTAATTTGAAATAATCAGATTTTCTCTGTAGAAATATTGCAACAGAACTCCTATTAGTCACCCATTTATTTACAAGGGAAAATTGGAACAGAGTAGGCCACAAAATGCAACTTCACTGTGGACAAGAAGTGGCTTGTGAAGCCAACTTTAAACTGAAGTGAGAGCTTAGATGGCTTTCTTCAGCAGAATTCCAACAGCTCCCTAGAACTAAGGTATCTTCTTAGTATTCTAGAAGAGGATGCACAAATGATGCACCCCCACCTGTAGCTAAATATTCTCTATTTGGTTTTGAAGATGAGAATATTCCAGGTACTTTGAGCTATCCCCTTGGGCCAATTGACACTATATAAGTAAGTTTGGACTTGCATTTTTTAAAAAAACAAATCAATTTTATTGATACATATTAATAAAACATACAATTCAAAGTGTACAATCAATGGTATTTGGTATAATCACAGAGTTTTGCATTCATCACTTCAATCATTATTAGATCATTTTCATTATTTCAATAATAATAATAACAAAAAAAAGACAAGAAAAAGTCCTCACCTTTCAATCTGTTTCCCCTGCTGTGCATAGCTGCTATTTCTGGCTATTCTTGTATAATTATTTATTTGTTTATTAAGCAGTTTTATTGAGATATATTCACACACCATATGATCTATCCAAAGTGTATAATCAATGGCTTTTAGTATAATTACAATCATCACAAAAATTTTAGAACAATTTCATTATTCCAAAAAGAAAGACTCCACACCCCTTAGCATTCCTCCCCCAGCCTACATAATACATATTGTATGATTCCATTTATATAAAATGGACTTGCAATTTGAACAAATAAGGAATTAATTTTTTCACAT
>JAQZBX010043445.1:0-21675 GCA_029593785.1 Cabassous unicinctus | reverse complement strand
CAAGTTGATTGTAATTGAAAACACATGTTTATCATTGTGAGAAACAAGAACATTTCTTAGGTATCAATAGTGAGGCACCGGCATATTTGGCATAGTGAAAACTGTGTTTTGATATTCATTGTAAGTGAAAACATGTGCAAAGCTGCCAATGTAATGAGCGTATTGCTTAGTTTTGAAAACTGAAGAAACCAATGCTTTGGCATAGTATTAAGAAAAAGCAGTGTTTTTACATTGATAGTGAATAAAAGCAAGGGCATAGCAGCCAAACAAACAAGTATCTTACTTCACATTCTAAGTTGAATTAACTGCTGCATTCAGAGACTGTTAGGGAAACCAGTGTTTTGAAGATGAATTTAAGTGAAAACACAGGCATAGCAACAAATAAAAGACAAATCTTATTTAGATTTGTAAAGGGAAGAAATCACTCTTTTGGCTTAGCCTTAGACAAAAGCTGTGTGTTGAAATGTGAGTGAAAGGAAAGGCATAAGAAACTTACTTACCTTTCAAACTTGGAATAACTTCAGCAATCCCAAAGGCTTTGATGAAAGCAGTGCCTTGAAGTTTTTGTAAATGAATACACATGCAAATCAGCAAAAGAAACAAGTTCCTTTTTATTTTTCTGAAGGAAAGAACTCAATGCATTCAGCCAACGTTAGGGAAAAACAGTGTTTTCAAGTTTATTGCAATTGAAAACACATGTATATCATTGTAATAAACAAGGAACTTACTAGATTTCCAAAGTGAGAGACCGGCAGCTTTGGCATAATAAAAGCACTGTTTTGACATTCATTGTAAGTGAAAACATGTGCATAGCTGCCAATGTAATGAGTATATTGCATAGTTTTGAAAATGGAAGAAAACTGTTTTTTCACATAGTATTAGTAAAAGCAGTGTTTATACATTGATAATAAATGAAAGGAAGCACATAGCAGCCGAGCAAACAAGTATTTTACACAACATTCAATGTTGAATTACCTGCAGCATTCACAGCTTGTTAGGGGAAACCACAGTTTAGAAAATGAATTTAAGTGAAAACACAAGCATAGCAACAAATAAAAGACAAATCTTATTTAGTTTTATAAAGTGAAGAAACCACTGCATTGGCTTAGCCTGAGGTAAAAGCTGTGTATTGATCTGTGCTTGAAAGCAAGGGCATAGCAACCAAACAAACAGGAAACTTTTTTAACATTCAAACTTCAAGTAACTACTGCATTCACACACAGTTAGGTGAAACCAGTGTCCTGAATTTGATTGTAAAGGAATACACATGCAAATCAGCCAATGAAGCAAGTTTCTTTTTGGTTTTCTAAAGCAAAATACTCAATGCATTCAGCCAACGTTAGGGAAAAGCAGTGTTCTCAAGTTGATTGTAATTGAAAACACATGTATAGCATTGTAAGAAAGAAAAATCTTACTTAGATTTCAAAAGTGAGAAAACGGCAACTTTGGCATTGTAAAAGCAGTGTTTTAACATTCATTGTAAGTGAAAAAAAGTGCAAGGCTGCCAAGGAAATGAATATATTGCTTAGTTTAGAAAACTGAAGAAACCTGTGTTATGACATAGTATTAGGTAAAAGCAGTGTTTTTCATTGATAATGAGTGAAGGAAAGCCCATAAAAGGCAATAAACAAGTGTCTTAATTAATTTTTAAAGATAAAATACTTGCTGCATTCACAGCCTGTTAGGTGAAATCAGTGTTTGAAGATGAATTTAAGTGAAAACACAGGCAAAGCAGCAAATAAAAGACCAATCTTATTTAATTTTATAAAGTGAAGAAACCACTGCATTGGCTCACCCTTAGGTAAATGCTGTGGGTTGACATGTGAGTGAATGCAAGGGCATAGCATTCAAACAAGAATCGTGCTTACCTTTCAAACTTGAAGTAACAACTGCATTCCTAGAGAGAAATGTGAAACCAGGTCTGGAATTGTTTTGTAAATGAATACAGATAAAAATTTGCCTTCTAAACAAGTTTCTTTTTTGGTTTTCCAAAGCAAAGAACTCAATGCTCTCAGCCAACATTAGGGAAAAGCAGTGTTTCCAAGTTGATTGTAATTGAAAACACATGTATAGCATTGTAAGAAACAAGAATCATTCTTAGATTTTGAAAATGAGGAACCGGCAGATTTGCCGTGGTGAACGCTTTGTTTGATATTCATTGGCAGTGAAAACAAGTGCATAACTGCCAATGTAATGAGTATATTGCTCAGTTTTGAAAATTGAAGGAACCATGTTTTGGCATAATATTAGGTAAAAGCAGTGTTTTACATTGATAATTAGTAAAAGCAAGTGCACAGAAGCCAAACAAACAAGTGTCTTACGTAACTTTCTAAGTTGAATTAACTGCTGTATTCACAGCCTGTTATGGGTTACCTGTGTTTTGAACAAGAATTTAAGTGAAAGCACAGGCATAGCAACAAATAAAAGTCAACTCTTATATAGATTTTTAAAGTGAAGAAATCACTGCATTGGCTTTTTCTTAGGCAAAAGCTCTGTGTTGACATGTGTGTGAAAGCAAGGGCATAGCAGTCAAACAAACAAGAAACTTACTTACCTTTCAAACTTGGAGTAACTAATGCCTTCACAGAGACTGAGGTGAAACTAGAGTCTTGATGTTGTTTGTAAATGAATACACATGCAAATCAGCCAATGAAACAAGTTTCTTTTTGTTTTCTTAAGCAAAGAACTCAATGCGGGTGTGGGCCAATTTGGCGTCGATCTACTTGTGTACTCATGATCCTTATATCCAGACTCGGCCAACTCTGGACACGGTCCTGCCCATGGGTCTGTGCTGTGGATGCACGAAATAAGAATTTGGGTCATCTAGCCTCAGGCAGATCGATGGTGTGGAGTGACTGGTGGCGATTCATGAATTCTGAGCCTGCCTGATATGGTCAACATAGACACTGAGCCCCGCCCACAAAGAAAATGGCTGGCTCGAGCTGCACATCATTCATCCGTGACTCCCACTGACTGCTGGCGTGTGGGAGCATACTCTGAGGGAGGGAGGGCTCTGACAGAAGGTGGAGAGGGGTTTAGCTTCTGTTGATTTGGCTGCCTAGACCCCTCATAGTTTAGGGAGCAGATAAGCTGGCTGAAAACAGTGCCAGGCTGAGGGGAGAGGCAAAACTGTTGAGCAAACTTGTTTTACCCAGCTGCCCACTGATACTAAGGCTTGGCCTCAGAGGGGGTGGAGTCAGCCAATTTTATTGCTCTGCACTGTGAAGCATCAAAGCTTCAGCAATCCTGGGGAGGTAAGGAAGTGAGTAGTGTTCGATTAGTTTTCACGACCCTATTTAAAGCCCCCTGTGTGAAGGGGGTGATCTGGCAGAGTACTCTTTTGGGTCTTTATACCCCCCAAAAAAGGGGGAAAAATACACAGTCACTTGAAAAAATGAATTCCTGTTCTTAATTTAGTATACTACCAACAATCTGCCTTAATACCTACACATAGAACACTGAAGGGTAATTGATAAATGCAAGCAGGCTGTGAAGATCCACAAGTACACTAGAAGGAACACTGCCTCCTTAGCTTTGTTTGACTCTTGATGGTGTGATTGTTTGGATTTTCTCTGTTTATTTGTCATCTCTTGCTTTTCTTTCCTCTTTCCTCCCCCTTCGTTTCCTTTCATTTTTTTTAAATTAGGTGCTGCTAGCTTTTCCCTTCTTTGCTGTGCTTCTTCCTCAGTGATATCCCCTTCTCTGTATTTACTGATATTGCATCACAAGCTATCTCTTATCCTTCCCTCATCTCTCTGCCTTCTGCTTTCTGTAGTGGTTCTTAGGCCTCATGGTTTTTCATTAGCCCACAACTTAAGGGTGTCAACCTTTAGTCTATCTATTTTGTATTCTTCTTTTTTTTAATTAATATTTGCCTTTTCCTTTTAGATATTTCTTTACTCTTTTTCTCCCTCCTCATCATTCTATCCTTCTAAATCATTATATATATATTCCTCTATTTGGTTTCCCAGCCCACTCTAGGTACTCCACTTTTATTCCTGTTATTCTACACTGCATACACAAGTTACGTATTCATTTCACTAAGTCCTATTTGGCCTCTCTACTACCTTTCATTACTATTACTATTATTCTTCTTCCATTCTCACATCTTTTGATTCCTCTGGCACTAATCGTTTCCCTTCAAGGCAACATAGAAAGAAGTAAGGAAACAAAATAAGAAGAAAAAGTGTCAAAGAGAATACTTAACACACACACGGAATCACCAAATAAATAAAACTCTAGAGAAGAGAGAAGCTAATCAACTGAATAAACCCAGCAAGATAAAATGATGACTAGAAGGCAACAAAAAATTACAAACCACACTGAAAACAGGAAGACATGGACCACTCCAAAGAACAGACTAAAATCCAGGAATATATGCAGTACATCCAACAAGTAATCAAAGATTCCCAAACAAATATCATGAACCATCTTAATGAAGTGAAGGAAGAGATTAAGGATCCGAAGAAGACACTGAGAGAATATACTGAAGAAATTCTACACATACGCAAAAAGATAATGGATATGATGGTGATCATTGGCACAAGCCAAGAAATAAAAAAGATGCTGGAGACACACAACAGTAGATTTGAACAGGCAGAAGAAATAATTAGCGATGTGGAAGACAATACAGCTGAAATCAAATAGACAGTCGTACAGATAGACCAAAAAATAGAAAAAATCCAGCAGGGACTCAGGAATTTAACTGACAACACAAAACGCACAAACATACGTACCATGGGCATCCCAGAGGAAGAACAGAAGGGAAAGGGATCAGAAGGAGTTTTGAAGGAAATAATGGCTGAAAACTTCCCAACCGTATTGAGAGAGATGGATATACAGATCCAGAAAGCAAAGCGCACTCCAAATAATATAAATCCCAACAGGCCAACTCCAAGACATATACTTGTAAAAATGTCCAATGCTCAAGACAAAGAGAAAATGCTCAAGGCAGCAAGAGAAAAGAAAATCATCACATACAAGGGAAGCACAATAAGATTAAGTGCTGATTTCTCATCTGAAACCATGGAGGAAAGAAGACAGTGATATGACATAGTCAAAATACTAAAAGAAAAAATTTCCAAACACGAATTCTTTATCCAGCAAAACTGGAATTCAAAAATGATGCAGAGTTCAAAATAGTCACAGATAAACAGAAATTAAGAGAGTATGTCAATAAGAAACCAGCACTTCAAGAAACACTAAAGAAAGTTCTACAAGTTGAAAGGAAAAATCAAGGGAGAGAGAGTTGGAGGAGGGTTTAAAAACATCTAAAAAGAAAAAAACAGAAACAAAACAATATATGACATACATTAATCCAGAGAAAATATGGCTGAAGTACGAAATTCATTGTGAGTAATAACATTGAATGTTAATGGATTATATTCACCACTCAAGGGACACAGATTGGCAGAATGGATAAAGAAACATGATCCATCAATATGCTGTCTACAAGAAACCCACCTTCGACCCAGGGATTCAAGGAGGCTGAAAGTAAAAGGCTGGAAAAAATTTTACAAGTTAACAATAGCCATAAAAGGTCAGGAGTAGCTATACTAATATCAGACAAAATAGACTTTAAATGCAAAATATTGTAAGAGACAAAGATGGACACTCTATATTAGTAAAAGGGGTAATCTCTCCAGAAGAGAGAACAATCATAAACATTTACGCCCCTAATTGGGGTGCCTCAAAATATGTGAGACAAACTATGGAAAAAATTAAATCGAGAAATAAATGCCTCTACAATTATAACAGGGGTCTTTAATACACCATTATCATCATTAGACAGAACATCTAAACAGAGAATCAATAAAGAAACAAAAAATCTCAACAATACATTGGAGGACCTGGAGTTAATAAACATATACAGAACATTACACCCAAATACAACAGGATTTACATTCTTCTCAAGTGCACATGGAATTTACTCCAAGATAGACCACATGCTAGGCCTCAGAACAACTCTCAACGAATTCAGAAAGATTGAGATTATAAAGGTAATTTCTCTGATCACAATGGAATGAAATTGGAAATCACTAAGGGCCAGACAAACAGGTTAGGCACAAGGATATGGAAGTTAAACAACACACTCTTAGACAAACAGTGGGTCCAGGAGGAAATCTCAAAAGAAATCAGTAACTACCTGGAAACTAATGAAAATGACAACACAACATATCAAAACCTATGGGATGCAGCGAAAGCAGTCCGGAGAGGGAAGTTCATAGTCATAAATACATATATTAAAAAGAAGAAAGAGCTAAAATTGAAGACTCAACTGCACACTTGGAGGAATTAGAAAAACAACAATAAACTAAACCTAAAAGAAGTAGAAAGAAGGATATTACAAAGATCAGAGCAGAACTAAATGAAATAGAGAATAAGAAAGCACTAGAAAACATAAACAAAACCAAAACCTGGTTCTTTGAGAATATCAATAAAATTGACAAACCGTTAGCCTGACTAGCAAAGAAAAAGAGAAAACAGATGCAAATACACAAAATAATGAATGAGTAAGGGATATCACAACTGACCTCACAGAAATAAAGAGTATCATAAGAGGATGCTTTGAAAAATTATATGCCAACAAGAATGATAACTTAGAGGAAATGGAAAAGTTTCTAGAAATGCACAAACAGCCTACATTGATGAAAGAAGAAATTGATGAACTTAACAGTCCAATTACAAGTAAAGAAATAGACTCAGTCCTCAAAAACCTCCCAACTAAGAAGAGCCCAGGACCAGATGTCTTCACAGCTGAATTCTACCAATCATTTCGGAAAGAGCTAACACCAATTCTACTTAAGCTCTTTTAAAAAATAGAAGTAGAAGGAATATTGCCTAACCCATTCTATGATGCCAACATTACCCTCATACCAAAACCAAACAAAGTTACCACTAGAAAGGAAAATTTCAGACCAACTTCTCTAATGAACCAGATGCTAAAATCCTCAACAAAATACTTGTTAATCGCGTTCAACAACATATCAAAAGGATTATACACCATGACCAAGTGGGTTTCATCCTGGGTATGCAAGGATGTTTCAATATAAGAAAATCAATCAATGTAATACACCACATAAACAAACTGAAAGAAAAACATCACATGATCATCCCATAGATGCAGAAAAATCATTTGACAAAATACAGCATACTTTCCTGGTATAAACACTGCAAAAGATAGGTATAGAAGGAAACTTTCTGAATATGATAAAGGGTATATATGAAAAACCCAAAGCTAACATCATTTTCAATGGTGAAATCCTAAAAGCCTTCCCTCTGAGATCGGGTACAAGACAAGTATGCCCACTATCACCACTCCTATTTAACATTGCCCTAGAAGTACTTGCTCCAGCACTGAGGCAAGAAAACGATATAAAAGGCATCCAGATTGGAAAAGAAGAAGTAAAAATTTCATTATTTGCAGATGACATGATCCTATACAGAGAAATCCAAGAGAAATCTACAACAAAGCTTCTAGAAATTAAAAAGGAGTTCAGTAATGTTGCAGGCTATAAGATCAATGCTCAAAAATCAGTAGCATTTCTGTACACCATTAATGAGCAATTGGAGGAGGAAATCAAGAAAGAAAATGCCATTTACAATAGTAAATAAAAGAATCAAATAACTAGGAATAAATTTATCTAAAGTTGGAAATGACTCATATACAGAAAATGACACAGCACTGTGAAAGGAAATCAAAGAAGATTTAAATAAATGGAAAAATATTCCCTGTTCATTGATAGGACGACTAAACATCATCAAGATGTCTATCCTACCCAAACTAATCTACAGATTTAATGCAATCCCAATAAAAATCAACACTATATTTTTTAAGGAACTGGAAAAACTAACCACAAAATATATATGGAAAGGTAAGAGGCCCCGAGTTGCCAAAGACATATTGAAAAAGAAAAATGAAGTTGGATGTATCACATTACCGGACTTTAAAACATATTACAATGTGTAACCGTTGGGGAATTTTATGTAATTATGAATTCCAAAAATAAAATTGGATCATGCCTGTAATCTCATCTGTTAATCTGGGCATGATTGAATTATGTTTAGGGCATTCACTGGACCATGTCAGTCAGTAGGGCATTGAGCCCACCCCCTGGTGGGTGGGGAATTGAATATAAAAGGCAAGGAAAAGAACAGAGAAGAAGCAGTCTTTTGAGTAGCAGTTTTGATGTTGGAAAGAAGGCCCCAGGAGAAGAGAAGCAAGCTGTTTGCCTGATCGTCAACAGCCGACCTTGTGGAGGAAACAGGAGTTAAGCCGGAGAGAAATGCAGCCCCGGGAAGAGAGGAACTCCAGAATCCTGAACCCTGGCAAACGCTGGCAGCTGTCTTGTTCTAACATGTGGCAATGGACTGTGGTGAGAGAAGAAACTTAACGCTTTATGGCCTGTTATCTGTGGAATTCTACCCCAAATAAATACCCTTTATAAAGACCAACCCATTTTTGGTATTTCACATTAGCACCCCTTTGGCTGACTAATACAGAATTTGGTACCAGTAGTGGGTTAGTGCTTCTGTAGTTACCAAAATGTTGGAACGGTTTTATAAATGGGTAAGGGATATTTTTTTAAGGAATTGTGAAATGCTTGATGGAAAAGGCCTAGATCACTTTGAAGAGACTGTTGATAGTAATATGAATGCCAAAGAGACTTTCTATGATGCCTTAGAAGTAAATGATGAAACTATTATTGGAAACTGGAGGAAAGGCAATCTATTTTATAAAGTTGCAGAGAACTTAGCAAGATTAACTCCTGGTGTTATATGTAAGACAGAATTTTAAAATGGTAAACCGGAGCATTTAGCTGAAGAACTTTCCAAAGTAAACTTGGAGAATGTGGCTTGGCTTCTCCTTGCAGCTTATAGCAAAATACTAGATGAGCAAAATACATGAAGGTCTCAACTTTTGGGCACAAAGAAAACAGAAACTGATTCTGGAACTTCCAACTTTCTGGAAATCAAATTCCTAGATGAAAATGCCGTATTTGAAGACTTTACTAAACTTGGAACTTGGAACACAAAATTGAAGATGCAGTTATCTCGGAAAGACTTGTGGAAAGTCTTACTGTCCGATGACTTGGACCCCTGCTTTCTGCATGCTAAACCAACAAAGTTTTTGAGAGAGCTGTATGAACAAAACCACTGTTAGCTTGGACAAAAGAGGACATGGAAAGGAGAGATTGAAGGAGAATCAACTTTAAGAAGAAAACCGTGGAAGCAGAGATCTGGGATTAAGACATCTCCTTGGGCCAAGAGAGGATCCCCACCCATGTGTACAGATAGGGTGAGTTTGCCCCTGCAGTTGAAGAGGGTGGATGTTCTTACCCGAAGTTCTGAGAAAGTTTTGATGCCCCATGGTGCAGAGAGTGTGAGTTTTCCCCAGCAGTTGAAGATGGTGGATGTCCCCACCCAATGTTCTGGAAGACTTTTGCCACCCCAGGATGCAGGGAGGGTGGAGCACATTCCTCAAAGATTAGGGCGGTTAAGGTCAACACCCCATAAGTCTGAGAGGGGTGTACCTCTCCCCCATGGATTAGAGAAGGCCAGGAGGTCAACTCATTGCTCTGAGAGGGTTGAACCTGTATGCCAAAGGTTAGGGGGAATGTTGTCTTCACATCACTGTACTAGGGGGGCTAAGACACTAACCCAAAGATTGGATAAGGTGTGGCAATCAACCCAGCTCCCTTGGAGGGTGAGGTCTGGAGCTTGATCAACACCCAGATGCTTGAAGAGGGTGGAACCAAAAAAGTGGCCATTGGGCAAGCCTGTGGAGAGGGTGGGTCCCCATGTGGCCCCAAGGAGAAGAAAACAACATCTTAAGAATGACTCTCAGACTTTGAAATCGAATGGAGGATGCCCTGCAGTTTTCCTAAACTGTAGAGGATCCATGACTCATGTTTAACATCCCAATTTCTCCTTATGATATTGAAAATGTTTATCCTTTGTCTTTCCATTTGTGTATTGGAGGCAGTTAAATGGTTTTGTAAGTTTCAGAGGTATACAGCAGACAGAATTTTGCCTGAAGATAAACTGTATTTCTTTAAACTGCCTATGATATGATTTTGTACTTGAATTGTTACTGATTTAAGTTGTCTTGAGAATTGTAATGTATTTTTGGAATTCAGAGGGTGGAATGTAACCGTTGGGGAATTGGATGAATTATGGTTTCCAAAAATATAATTGGATCATGCCTGTAATCTGATCTGTTAATCTGGGCATGATTGAGTTATGTTTAGGGCGTTGACTGGGCCATGTCAGTCAGTAGTGTGTTGAGCCCACCCCCTGGTGGGTGGGTAATTGAATATAAAATGCAAGGCAAAGAACAGAGAAGTATCAGTCTTTTGAGAAGCAGTCTTTTGAGAAGCAGTTTTGATGTTGGAAAGAAGGCCCCAGGAGAAGAGAAGCAAGCTGTTCCCCTGATCGTCTACAGCCAAACTTGTGGAGGAAACAGGAGTTAAGCCCGGAGAGAAACCCAGCCCCGGGAAGAGAGGAACTCCAGAATCCTGAACCCTGGCAAACACCGGCAGCTGTCTTGCTCTAACATGTGGCAATGGACTGTGGTGGGAGAAGAAACTTAATGCTTTATGGCCTGTTATCTGTGGACTTCTACCACAAATAAATACCCTTTATAACGACCAACCCATTTTTGGTATTACACATTAGCACTCCTTTGGCTGACTAATACACAAAGCTACAGTGATCAAAACTGCATGGTATTGGCACAAGAATAGACCAGCTGACCAATGGGATCGAATTGAGAGTTCTGATATAGATCCTCACATATACAGTCATCTGATATTCGACAAGGTTACCAAGCCCACTCAGTTGGGAGAGAATGACCTCTTTAACAAGTGGTGCTTGGAGAACTGGATATTCATTTCCATAAGAATGAGAGAAGAATACCATCTCACACCTTATACAAAAATCAACTCAAGATGGATCAAAGATCTAAATATGAGAGCCAAAACCATAAAGACCTTGGAAGATAATGTAGGAAAGCATCTACAGGACCTTGTAATAGGAAATGGTTTCATGAAATTCACAGCCAAAGCACGAGCAGCAAGAGAAAAAATAGATAAATGGGAACTCCTCAAAATTAAAAACTTCTGCACCTCAAAGGAAGTTATTAAGAAATTAAAAAGGCAGACTCCCCAATGGGAGAAAATATTTGGTAACCATATATCTGATAAGAGCCTAATATCCTGCATATATAAAGAAATCCTACACCTTGAAAATAAAAAGACAAACAAATCATTTTAAAAATGGGCAAGTGACCTGAAAAGACACTTCTCCAAGGAAGAAATAAAAATTGCTAAAAAATACGTGAAAAAATTCTTGACATCGCTTGCTATCAGGGAAATGAAAATCAAAACTACAATGAGATACCATCTTATACCCATCAGAATGGCAGCTATTAAAAAAACATCAGATTCTAATTGTTGGAAAGTATGTGGAGGAATAGGAACCCTCATCCACTGCTGGTGGGATTGTGGAAAGTTCATGCCACTGTGGAATACAGTTTGGTACTTCCTCAGAAAACTAACAATGGGCCTTCCATATGATCCAGCAATTCCACTGCTGGGTATATACCCAGAAGAACTGAAAACAAAGGCACGAACAGATATATGTACACCAATGTTCACAGCAGCATTGTTCACTGTTGCCAAAAGTTGGAATCAGCCCCTGTGCCCATCAACAGATGAATGTATAAGCAAAATGTGGAACATACATACAATGGAATATTACTCAGCTGTAAGAAGGAATAAAGTGCTAACACATGGAATAACGTGGGTGAATCTTGAAGACCTTATGTTGAGTGAATCAAGCCAGGCATTGAAGGATGAACAGTATATGACCTCACTGATTTGAACTGAGGAAAGAGAGCATTCTCTGAGAGCCTCTGTCTGAAAGATAGGTTAACAAGGGAGAGAAAGAGAAGAGTAGGCAGTGAGCCATCACCCATATGGACTTAATCAATGGTAAAGGGATAGAGTATAGTTGCATATTGAAGGATAGGACAGATGGGTAGTGATATTACTGGGTTTGGTGTTGCAGGGTTGACAGATGCGTAGATTAGGAAGGGCATGTAACAATGAATCTTGTCATTCCATGAGTCAAGACTGTGGAGTGTCATATGCCACAGGGGAATTGGGTGGAAGGAACAGTTAAGATCCAATGGGGTATTTAGTGTTCATGGGAAATGCTTCTCATTGCCTTACAGTAATGGACACAGGACATATTAAATATCATCAAAATTTTTAAAGTGTACAGTCTAAATTGTAAACTATACTGTAAAACATCAACAATGCTTAGTTGCTATACTTTACTATCTGTATAACTGTTATAACAATGCTAACATCTATTTAAAAAAAGATTTTAAGGTGGAGTGGGGAAGGGGGAGGGAGGTTGGGTATGTGGGAGTCTTTAGTATTCCGTGTGTGACTCTACTGTGACCTAAAACTTCTTTGAAACTTAAATGAAAATTTGGGAGACACTGGGGAATGAGAGGAGCAAGGTGTCATGGTACACTGGATATCCGATAATGCAGTGATAAAAGGAAAAAAGAATAATTAAAAAAAAAGAATTTTTTATTTTTTCCCATATTTTTGAATGTCCCAATCCAATAATTATATTTTATTTTTAGTTTTGTTTCTTTTTTCTTCTTCTGAGCTTCCTTGTACTTATCTCTTGCATTTAAGCTTATCATTATTATTTCTTTTTCCTATTAATTTTATATCATTAGTATATGGGCTTCATGTTCAGGGACAGTTTGGATCACAGAAGGGCTACACTGGGGGTAGTAAAAGTTCATTGGTGTGGGGTGTCTGGGATGTGGGATTAATGGGAGTAAGGTCATCTGAAATTACTTGAAAAATATATAAAATTGTTCAAACGATCAATGGATGGGGCATGGTCACAGAGGGCAGACAATCCCTCAATAAATGAGGGAATCTGAATTCCCAGCCTGGAGAACACTGCCACATTCTCCAAGGGAGCAGCAGCAGTCCCCTGAATGCAGAGGCAGTGTCTGGCAAAAGAGGATGGCCTAATCATGGGTTCCTGTTATTGAGGACTAGCTTTATGAGTCTTTGCTCATGTAATTGAAACTTAACCTAATGTTATGAGGTGCCTAAAGGTTGCCATCTGAGAGCCTCCTTATTGTTCAAATGTGGCCTCTCTCTAAGCCAAACTCAACATTTGAATGCATTACCTTCCCTCCAATGTGGGACATGACTCCTGGGGATGAGCCTCCCTAGCAATGAGGGATTAATACCAAGAGCCAACTGGCAACATGATTGGAAAAAAACTTGAATAAAAGGGGGAAAGAGTAAAGAGAAATGAGTTTATGTGGTTAATAGACTTCAAAGAGAGTCGGGAGGTCATCCCAGAGGTAATGCTTACACACACCTCAGTAGGAAGTCATAGAGTGCCAAAGTGGATACCTCCTCACACAGAGGGGCTCCTGAGGGCTCTGGAGACACCCAGGTCCTATATAAGTGGGGATAGCCACAGAGATGATGCATTATTAGTGTGCTCCTCTTTGAAATATGTGCTCCTGAGAGTGACAGAGTCAGACTCAAATAAGTCCTCCCTGCACATGGTTCATCAGTACCTTTTATTCAAACCTATATGTGATGCTTGAGTTTTTAGGTGTACCTAAAGAGACTGGATCCTCTGGCCTACCTATGTGCCAGCTGTGCCTGCAATCTCGGTGCAGCTGCAATGCCAACCCTATAGCTCAATGGACTCATCCAAATCACCTGGTGAGGAGACTACTATGGGCAATGGCCATCCCAGGGAATGGAGAGGGCCTGCAGCTGCAGGTAGGATAATCCAGTACACCGTATCCATGGAATATAATCTTTGTCTCACTTGGAGATGGAGTGGACATCGCCATCCCAAACCCCCCAGTATTGGGGGAAGAGCTATGGACTAGAATGGACTTGGTGGTGTTCTGTCATATATTGTGATTCAAGCAATGGAAGAAATTTTAACAGTGAGGAGGAGACGGTGGCCACTGGACATTTTCAGGCCACAGAGGTGAGAGGCAGTTGAAATACAGGGGACTTTTGGGACTTGGGGGTTGTCATGAGTGGCATTGTGGCTTCAGATGTAGGCCATTTTACATCAGCATATACCACACAGAACAGTGTGGGAGAGAGGGTGGTCTATGATGTGAAATGCAGTCTATGCTTGGTGGCAAAGCCCAAGGATGTGTATATCCATTGCAGGTGATGACCCACACTGATGAAGGATTTTGGTTTGGGATGTTGTGGGAGTAGTGGGAGGTGGGGAACATGGGAATCCCTGTAATTTCTGAGTAACAGGTAATCTAAGTACCTTTAAAAACATATATATATATATATATATTTATAATAACATTTATGTAAGAAAATTCACATACATGCATATGCATTTGTATATAATTTTACAAATACTGGTATTTATTGTGAAAAATTTTGATTTATATGAACAATAAAAAATTTTAAAAATTAAAATAAAATAAAATAAATCTTCAAAATGAATTGATAATAATTAAAATATATGATGGTGTTTGTAAAAAAAATATGAATGACTGAAAAGATATTATATAAAAAACTCTAAGAAAATAGTTTAAAAAAAATAAACCTCAATGCATCCAGCTAACCTTAGGGAAAAATAGGGTTTTCAAGTTGATTGTGATTGAAAACACATGTATAGCATTGTAAGAAATGAGAATCTTACTTAGATTTACAAAGGAATTTATCAATGGAATAACACGGCTTTTAACTAGTACTATGCCAAAACCTTGTTTTCTTCAGTTGTCAAAACTAAGCAATATTTGCATTACATTGGCAGCTATGCACCTGTTTTCCCTTACAATGCTTGGGAAAACACTGCTTTTACTCTGCCAAAACTGTGGGTTCCTCACTTTGGAAATCTAAGTAAGATTCTTGTTCCTTACAATGCAATATACGTGTTTTCAATTACAATCAACTTGAAAACACTGCTTTTCCCTAACATTGGCGGAATGCATAGAGTTCTTTGCTTTAGAAAACCAAAAAAAACCCTTGTTTCTTTGGCTGATTTGCATGTGTATTCATTTTCAAACAACTTCAAGAGCCAGGTTTCACCTCACTCTCTTTGAATGCTGTAGTTACTTCAAGTTTGAAAGGGAAGTAATATTCTTGTTTGTTTGGCTGATATGCCCTTGCTGTCACTCACGTGTCAACACACAGATTTTACCTAAGGCTAAGCCAATACAGTGGTTTTTTCACTTTACAAAGCTAAATAAGTTTTGTCTTTTATTTGCTGCTATGCCTGTGTTAACACTTAAATTCCTCTTCAAAACCCTGGTTTCCACTCACAGGCTGTCAATGCAGCAGTTAATTCAAATTTGAAAGTTAAGTAAGATACTTCTTGTTTGGATGTTATGCACTTGCTTTCACGAATTATCAATGTAGAAACACTGTTTTTATGTAATACTCTGTCAAAACTCTTGATTCTTCAGTTGCCAAATCTAACCAATATACTCGTTACATTAGCAGCTACGCACTTATTCTCACTTGCAATGAATGGCAAAACCCTGCTTTTACTATGCCAAAGCTGCAAGTTCCTCACTTTGGAAATCTAACTATGATTTTATTTTCTTACAATGCAATACATGTGTTTTCAATTACAATCAAGTTGAAAACACTGCTTTTCCCTAACGTTGCCTGAATGCATTGAGTTCTTTGCTGCAGAAGACCAAAAAAGAAACTTGTTTCATTGGCTGATTTGCATGTGTATTCAAGACACTGGATTCACCTAACTCTCTGTGAATGCAGTTGTTACTTCAAGTTTTCAAGGTTAGGATCATTCTTTTTTGTTTGGATGTTTTGCCCTTACTTTCACTCACATGTCAACACACAGCTTTTGCCTAAGGCTAAGCCAATGCAGTGGTTTCTTCACTTTACACAACTAAATAAGATTTGTCTTTTATTTGCTGCTATGCCAGTGTTTTCACTTAAATTCATCTTCAAAACACTGGTTTCACATAACAGGCTGTGAATGCAGCAGTTAATTCAACTTTGAAAGTTAAGAAAAATACTTGTTTATTTGGCTGCTATGCCCTTGCTTTCACTCATCAATGTAGAAACAGTGCTTTTACCTAATACTTTGCTAAAACCCTGGCATCTTCCGTTTTCTAAAGTAAGCAATATACTCCTTACATTGGCAACTGTGCACTTGTTTTCATTTCCAATGAATGTCAAAACACTGCTTTTACTATGCCAAAGCTTTCGGTGCCTCACTTTGGAAATATAAGAAAGTTTCTTGTTTCTTACAATGCTACACATGTGTTTTCAATTACAATCAACTTGAAATCACTGCTTTTCCCTAACCTTGGCTGAATGCATTGAGTCATTTTCCTAAGAAAACCTAAAAAGAAACTTGTTTCATTGGCTGATTTACATGTCTATTCATTGACAAACAACTTCAAGGCACTCTTCTCACCTGTCTCTCTGAGAATACAGTTGTTACTTCGAGTTTGAAATGTAACTAAGATTCATGTTTTATGGCTGCTTTGCCCTTTCTTTCACTCATATGTCAACACACAGATTTTGCCTAAGGCTAAGCCAAAGCAGTGGTTTCTTCACTTTACAAAACTAAATCAGATTTGTCTTTTATTTGCTGCTCTGCCTGTGTTTTCACTTAAATTCTTCTTCAAAACACTGGTTTCCCGTACCCGACTGTGAAGGCAGCAGTTAATTTACTTTGAGAGTTAAGTAAGATACTTGATGTTTGGCTGCTATGTGCTTGCTTTCACTCATTAGCAATGTAAAAACACTGCTTTTACCTAATACTATGCCAAAACACTTGTTTCTTCACTTTTCAAAACTAAGCAATATACTCATTATATTGGCAGGTATGCACTTGTTTGCAATTACAATGAATGTCAAAACATTGCTTTTACTATTCCAAAGCTGCCAGTTCCTCACTTTCAAAATCAAAGTAAGATTCTTTTTCTTAGAATGCTATACATGTGTTTTCAATTACAATCAACTTGAAAACACTACTTTTTCCTAAAGTTCAAAGAATGCATTGATTTCTTCGGTTTAGAAAGCCAAAAAAGAAAGTTTTTCTTTGGTTTCCATTTGTATTCATTTACAAACAACTTCAAGACACTGTTTTCACCTAACTCTCTGTGAATGCAGTAGTTTCTTCAACTTTGAAAGGGAAGTAAGAGTCTTGGTTTTTGGATGCCAAGCCCTTGCTTTCAATCACATGTTAACACACAGTTTTGGCCAAAGGCTAAGCCAAAGCAGTGATTTCTTTACTTTACCAATCTAAATAAGATTTGTCTTTTACTTGCTGCTATGCCTATGTTTTTACTTAACTTCCACTTCAAAACTCTGATTTCCCCTAACAGGTTGTGAATGCAACTGTTAATTCACCTTTGAAACTTAAGTAAGATACTTGTTTGTTTGGCTCTTATGCACTTACTTTCTCTCATTATCAATGTAAAAACACTGCTTTTACCTAATATTATGCCAAAACACTGGTTTCTTCATTTTTAAAAACCAAGGAATATTCTCATTATATTGACAGCTATGCACTTCTTTTCACTTATAATGAATACCAAAACACTGCTTTTATTCTTCCAAAGCTGCTGGTTCCTCACTTTGGAAATCTAAGTAAGACTCTTGTTTCTTACAATGCAATACATGTGTTTTCAATTACAATCAATTTGCAAACACTGTTTTCCGTTACGTTGGATGAATACATTGAGTTCTTTGCTTTAGAAATCCAAAAGAGAAACTTGTTTCTTTGGCCGATTTGCATGTGTATTCATTTTCAATCAACTGCCAGACCCTGGTTTCACCTAACTCTCTGTGAATGCAGTTGTGAACTTCAACTTTGAAAGGTAAGTAAGATTCCTGTTTGTTTGAATGCTATGCCCTTGCTATCAGTCACAGGTCAACACACAGCTTTTGCCTAGGAATAACCCAATGCAGGAATTTCTTCACTTTACAAATGTAAATGAGATTTGTCTTTTATTTGCTGTTATGCCTGTGTTTTCACTTAAATTCATCTTCAAAACACTGGTTTCCCCTATCAGACTGTGAATGCAGCAGTTAATTCAACTTTGAAAGTTATGTAAGATGTTTGTTTGGCTGCTCTGCACTTGCTTTCTGTCATTATAAATGTTGAAGCACTGCCTATACCTAATACTATGGCAAATATTGGTTTCTTCATTATTCAAACTAAGCAATATATTCATTAGTTTGGCAGCTATGCACGTGTTTTCACTTACAGTGGATGTCAAAACACTGATTTTACTATGCTAAAGCTGCCGGTTCCACACTTTGGAAATCGGTGAAAGATTTTTGTTTCTTACAATGCTATAAATGTGTTTTCAATTAAAATCAACTTCAAACACTGCTTTTCCCTAATGTTGGCTGAATGCATTGAGTTCTTTGCTTTAGAAAACAAAAAATGAATTTGTTTCATTGGCTGATTAGCATGTGTATTCATTTACAATCAACTTCAAGACACTGGTTTCAGCTAACTCTCTGTGAATGCAGTTGTTACTTCAAGTTTAAAATGTAAGTAGGATTCTTGTTTGTTTAAATGCTATGCCCTTGCTTTCTCTCACATGTCAACCCACAGGTTTTGCCTAAGGCTAACCCAGTGCAGTGATTTCTTCACTTTACAAATATCAATAAGAATTTTCTTTTATTTGCTGCCATGCCTTTGTTTTCACTTAAATTCATCTTCAAAACACTGATTGCCCCTAACAGGCTGTGAATGCAGCATTTAATTCAACTTTGAAAGTTAAGTAAGTTACTTATTGTTGTTTGCTATTCACTTGCTTTCACTCATTTTCAATGTAAAAACACTGCTTTTACCAAATACTATGCCAAAACTCTGGTTTCCTCAGTTTCAAAAACCAAGCAATATTCCCATTACATTGGCAGCTGAGCACTTGTTTTCACTTACAATGAATGGGAAAAAAGTGCTTTTACTATTCCAAAGCTGCCCGGTCCTCTCTTTGGAAATCTAAGTAAGATTTTTCTTTATTAAAATGCTATACATGTGTTTTCAATTAAAATCAACTTCCAAACCCTGCTTTTCCCTAAATTTGGCTGAATGCAATGTGTTCTTTGCTTTAGAAAATCAAAAAAGAAACTTGTTTCATTGGGTGATTTGCATGTATATTCATTTACAAACAACTTCAATACACTGGTTTCACCTAATTGTCTGTGAATGCAGTAGTTACTTCAAGTTTGAAAGGTTAGAAAGATTCTTTTTGTTTGGAAGCTATGCCCTAGTTTTCACTCACCTGTCAACAGACAACTTTTACCTAAGATTAAGCCAATGCAGTGGTTTCTTCACTTTAAAAAACTAAATATGTTTTGTGTTTAATTTGCTGCTATGCCTGTGATTTCATTTAAATTAATCTTCAAAACAATGCTTTCCCATAGCATGGAGTGAATGCAGCAGTTAATTCAACTTGAAAGATACGTAAGAAACTTGTTTTTTTGGCTGCTGTGTGCATGCTTTCACTCATTATTAGTGTAGAATCAGTGCTTTTACCTTATACTGTGCCAAAACACTGGTTTCTTCAGTTTTCAAAACAAAGCAATATTCTCACTATGCCAAAACACTGGTTTCTTCAGTTTTCAAAACAAAGCAATATTCTCATTACATTGGTAGCTATGCACTTGTTTTCACTTATAAAGAATAGCAAAGCACTGCTTTTACTCTTCCAAGCTGCGTGTTCCTCACTTTGGAAATCTAAATAAGAATCTTGTTTCTTAAAATGCTATACATGTGTTTTCAATTACAATCAACTTGAAAATACTGCTTTTCCCTAACTTTGGCTGAATGCATTGAATTTTTTGCTTTAGAAACCAAAAATGAATCTTGTTTCTTTGGCTGATTTGTATGTGTATTCATTTACAAACAGCTTCAAGACACTGGTTTTACATATCTCTCTGTGAATGCAGTAGTTAATTCAAGTTTGAAAGGTAAGTAAGTCTCTTGCTTGTTTGTCGGCTATGCCCTTTATTTCACTCACATGTCAACACACAACTTTTGCCAAAGGCTTAACCAATGCATTGATTTGTTCTCTTTAACAATCTAAATAATATTGGTCTTTTATTTGCTGCTATGCCTGTGTTTTCATTTAAATTAATCTTCAAAACACTAATTTCCAGTAACAGGCTGTGAATGCAGCAGTTAATTCAACTGCCAAAGTTAAGTAAGATACTTGATTGTTTGGCTGCTATGCGCTTGCTCTCACTCATTATCAATGTAAATACACTGCTTTTACCTAATACTATGCTAAAACACTGGTTTGTTTAGTTTTTAAAACCAAGGAATATTCTCATTACATTGGCAGCTATGCACTTGTTTTAACTTACAATGAATGGCAAAACACGGCTTTTACTATGCCAAATCTGCCAGTTCCCCAATTTGGAAATCTAAGTAAGATTCTTGTTTCTTACAATGCTATACATGTGTTTTCAAGTACAATCAACTTGAAAACACAGCTTTTCCTCAACTCTGGTGAAAGCTGTGAGTTCTTTGCTTCAGAAAACAAAAATGGAACCTTGTTTCATTGGCTGATTTGCATGTGTATTCATATATAATCAACTTCAAGTAACTGGTTTCACCTCTCTGTGAATGCAGTAGTTACATCAAGTATGAAAGCTTAGTAAGATTCTTGTTTGTTTGGCTGCTGTGCCCTTGCTTTCACTGACATGTCAAAACACAGCTTTTACCTAAGGCTAAGCCAATGGAGTGGTTTCTTCACTGTACAAAACTGAATAAGTTTTGTATTATCTTTGATACTATGCCTGTGTTTTCATTTAAATTTATGTTCAAAACGCTGGTTTCACCTCACAGCCTGTGAATGCAGCAGTTAATTCAACTTTCAAAGTTTAGTTAAATACTTATTTGTTTTGTTGCTGTGCAGTTGCTTTCACTCATTATCAATGGAAAAACACTGCTTTTACCTAATGCTATGCCAAAATACTGGTTTATTCAGTTATCAAAACAAAAAAATATACTCATTACACTGGCAGCTATGCCCATATTTTCCCGTACAATGAGTGTCAAAACACTGCTTTTACTCTGCCAAAGCTGCCTGTTCCTCACTTTGGAAATCTATGTAACATTTTCATTTCTTACAATGCTATACATGTGTTTTCAATTACAATCAACTTGAAAACACTGCTTTTCCCTAAATTTGGCTGAATGCATTGAGTTCTTTGCTTTAGAAAACCAAAAAAGCAACTTGTTTAATTTGCTGATTTGCATGTGTATTCATTTACAATCAACTTCAAGACACTGGTTTCACCTAACTCTCTGTGAATGTTGTAGTTACTTCAAGTTTGAAATGTAAGTTATTTTCTTGTTTTTTTTTTGCCTGCTGGGCCCTTGCTTTCACTCACATGTCAAAACACAGATTTTCCTAAGGCTAAGCCAATGCAGTGGTTTCTTCACTTAACAAAACTAAATAAGGTTTGTGTTTTATTTGATGCAATGCCTGTGTTTCCATATAAATTCATGTTCAAAACACTGGTTTCACCTAACAGGCTGTGAAAGCAGCAGTTAATCAAACTTTGACAGTTAAGTAAGATACATATTTGTTTTGTTGCTGTGTTCTTTCTTTCACTCATTATCAATATAAAA
>JAQZBX010043444.1:0-21673 GCA_029593785.1 Cabassous unicinctus | reverse complement strand
AAAAAAAAAAAAAAAAAAAACTGAGTCCTTAACCACAAATACATCAGCATTTCAAAGGTTTCTAAAATGTTTGATTCATCACTGTCCCAGCCCCTGAAATTATACAATATGTTCCTCAAAGTCAAGATAATCAAGAAAGGGAGAAAGTTTTAATTTACAAGATTTTTATAATATGTTTTTTGTTCTGTTGCTTAGTTCATTACACAGCTGTCACCTTATCCAAATTATACTCCTTTTAAACACTAGGTTCTGGTTATCCTCACACACACCACTGCAAGTATGAATTGAATATAAAAAACTTATATGAATGAGGGATCCCATTTGAACTGGGTCTTATTTACAATTGTATTGCAACTTTTGGGGTCCAATTTTACATGGCACGTCTTCTCTTTTAACAGTATTAAATACTGATGTGGTCTTATCTCCCTCCTACCTTGATATTTTCAAGACTCTGTTTTAGTTGTATTTATTTTATAAAACAAGGTTGTCTGCTGACTGCAACTGTGAACTTTAAGATTTAATTTTCTAGTTCTATATATGAGAAGACTAGTATGCCATGGGGTTAATTATTTAGCCTTTCTTTGTTTCCAGTTTTTCCATTTAACCAAGTAAAACTTTATTTTCCTTTTGTAGATTTTTTTCCCCCAAAGAATTCATTAAATAATGTATAAGATTTGAAGATGGTGTTTTTCAGGGGAGCTAGAGCAGAGTATTTCCTTTGAAAAGGGAAAATAGCCCATTGTTGAAGCATAGGATGAGATTCTGATTCTAATTTATTCTCTTTGAACTTAAAGGCAAATGCAACTCACTGTAAGATGTGTTCCTTAGGGCATTTCCTCTAACCAAACCTTTCTTCCAAAGGCTGGCACTTTTTGGACTACTAAAGAGATTTTTTTTCCTTCTATAAAATCCAAGGCAAAATTTTGTAACTTGGAAAAACAATTATTGTCTGAAGTCCTTGTTCATAGCTAATTTATCCCAATACCCAGTCTCCAGATATTGAATGATGCTTCCCTCCCTGCCTGCCCCTCCCCCCATCTGCTCTTCATAGAGCTAGGTTTTTCTTTTCCTTTATTCAGCCTTGGGAAAATTCTCTCTTCCTGATTGTGCATTAATTCATTCATTTGTTCATCAAACACTAAGTCTGTCTTTGTGCCAGCATTGTGTTGGGATACCAAGAGGAATAAGACATTGGAATGCTTTGGGAGGAGCGTGTGTGTGTGTGTGTGTGTGTGTGTGTGTGTATGCATATATGTGTGGATGGATGTATAGAGTGTATACAAATAATACCATGATGGAAGTAGGAACAGTGTTGAGAGTCACTATCAAGTTAGTGAATCTACTTCAGAGCTCTAGAATTTCTCTTCAGAACTGGAATGGAACATCATTTAATCCAAGCACGGGAAAGTGATTTTCCCAAGGCAACCTAACTAGATTAGTGGAAGAATGTAGATCAGAACCCAGGCATTTGGCTTTTCAGCCAGTTTTCTTTATGGCTTGACCCACATGCTTCAGGAAAGACAGATGGTCTTCATAGCAAGTTACCTACATTGCAGTCAAGTAAGAACATAAAATTTGCATTTTGATGATAATTTTCTCTTCTAAATTTTGCACTTTTTATTGTTTGCAAACAAGCAGCATTTTTTATTCATAAGCTAGAAAATGACCTGATAAAGTAGAAACTTAAGATTTAGTAGAAGGGAAGGTGTAAAGAAAACTAACCTTTATTGAGCAGCTAAGCACTGTGTTTAAGCACCTTGACCTCTGCAGTTGCACTTAGTCCCTTTAATAACCTTGCAAAGTACATGGTATTTTCATTTGTACAGAAGAGACTGGGATACATTAAATAACCCACCTATTAGTCTTATAATTGTTAACCTAGTCAGCTCCTACTCATCCTTCAGATGTCACCTGTACTGCTCTACTGTTAGATACACAAAGTGCCACAAGTCTCTCCTTTGTGGCACTTATTGCAGTGGAACTTTTACACTTATTTTCATGATTGTTGGGTCGTCTGTTTCCCCACACCAGGCAGTGAGCTCCATGGGTACAGGGACAGTATAGCCTTTGTATCCTTAGTGCACAAGGAAGGCACTCACCTTTTGATGAATGACTGACAATAAGAAGCAGAGCTTAGATTCAAACTCGGTTCTCTGTGATTACAAATAACCTATCTGTATAATGTTCTTTGAGAATTTCTTTGAAAAGGCAACATGGACCAACAAAAATATTAAAAAATCACCGATTGTCTCTGTTGATATAGTGGATAAAATGAAAGGTTATTAGAGAGTCAGTGGGAAAACTGGGAATTAGCTTGTTCATATATCCATCCTTCTGTCCATTCTAGGTGTGGAGCTGAGAATATGTTGTCTGGTCAGGCACAGAAGAAAGCAATGTAATGTTTCAGATTTTATTTTAGAGGGCCTGATTAACTAATTCCCAGTTACATTTTAACCCAAAGACACCACAGAAATCAGGGCAAGAGAGGGATGGCACACAAAGGAAAATACAGAAATATCATATACATACCACATATTAACTCTGAGTAGCCCAGCTTTTGTTTTGTTTTGATTTGTTTTTAACCAAATATATGTATATTTTTCTCTGAAGTGTGCGTTCTATCAAAGATTTTTAGCCAGTCTGTAGTCATTCATCAGATAGATTTGTTCAGATGACTTTTTTCCATTCATATTTGCACTTGCAAAATTTCTGGATGTTCAGCTAATGAAAAGGACCAGAAGCTGGTAAGGTTATGCAATGCCTCTACCCTGGCTCTCTCCAGACCTCCACTGCTTATCTCACACTTTGCTGGACCCTGCACTGCAGAGTGGGTAAAGGATAGTATTGCAAGCAGAAATTTTATCTTTGTTGTTGTTGTTTAGTGGAGCCCAAAACCTTAATATTGTTTTATGGACTCAATGTAAATGACAACTGACATGAGAAAGGGAGATTTTAAGAGCACTATAAGCATCTTTACAATCATGGGGTGGGGGGTGGGGGGTGGGGGGGACAATGACAGTGCAGGATGTACATTTATGACCTTCCCCCAAAACATATTAGAAGAAGAAAGGACTCACTTGATGCACAAAATTCTGTATGCATTCCAAATAGTGGAGTAGAAAAACTTCTGGCATCTGACTGAAAAGACACCAACACACCATTAGATTTCTATGGTTGAACACACTCAAGATTTTGCACTCCTATATTTCATTTAAAAAATTGCTCCCTGAAGTGCAAACTGACTTCAATTTTGACTAAAATTTAGCATTCAAATTTATAGCCACTTTGAAAACTGAGGGTTTATTTATATCATACAAACCTGAACAGATTCTTAATTACAGCAGCCCTGTTGCACACAGAGAATCTGGATTTCAAACTAACTTCCACATAGGTTTTTCCACATTTTTTGGATGTTTTCTTAGCAGCCATCATTTATAGTATTAAGTGGTATTAATGTCTTGCCAGATTGTGGTTTAAATGTAAATTTAATGCTTCCCAGAATAGATTTTAGTGTATCTTATAAAAGCACTAAAAGGTGGTGTTGTTATTGTGTGTGTGTGTGTGTTTTTGTTTTTTTTTACGTCTTCCCCCCACCCCCTGCCTCTTGAAAGTCTAGTTCTATTGAGAAAAAGTTTGATTCCTTCAAATGATCTTTATGTGTTAATAACCTGTGCAAAGAGCTCTTCTCTTACTCGTGCTAGTGGGCAAAAGTCAGCTTTGTTTGTGTGAAAGAAAAAGTCTGAACTAGGGTGAGCCTTTCTTTTTGAAAAGAAGTTAGTCTGGGGTGTTTTTAATATTTTAATCTCTGTTTAAGAGGTTTCTGTTACGAGGGGAAAATTGATAACATTTTTACCTCAGCAAACTGCCAGCAAACTGGCTCTGCTCTAATCCTGCATTTATAGTGATTTATATTCTCCGTGGCAATGTGCTGTAACCTCAGAGTGATACCACTGTGGTGTAGATTGACTGCATTCCAAATGCTGGAATCACATACATAATGTTTTTACTTTTAAATAATATTCAGACACCAGAATAAATACCATATGTGCACTGATGCTGGTTACAATGGAACCTTGTCATTTCTTGTGAGGGAGAACATTCTTTGTTTCTGATTCCTGTTTGAAATAAGTATGCAAAAGATAAATATGTACATTGACAACATATGAGAAGGCTTAGGTAATTAACTACACAGCTTAGGATATAGCTAAATTCCTTTAAATGTAGTATTTAAAACTGAAAATATTGCTGCATGTTGGCACCATCCTTCATGGTCACACACGAGGGTAAGGATTGTTAGCTGACATTCCCAGTGTAGGGTGGTAGCTTTTATATTTTATATCTGTAGCATGCTGTAGTTAAAGGACATCTGTTGAGGAAAAATTACCTCCCTGAGCACTGTTCATTGGAACAGTGAGACTAACATGCTGATGACATTGTAGCAGGGAGAGTAACACATGGGAAAGGATAGATTGATTGGAAAGCCATAATTCAATTGTGAGTCCAAATGTTATCTGAAGCCACAAAAGCAGAATTCAGGTGGCCTGACATCATTGAAATACAAATAATCAATCTCTCCAGATTCATTTTTTGCTACATGATATTGAAGATTGAAAAGTTTCATAAAGTTTAGAAATACCTCCCAACTCATGCATTTTTAGATGTTTGTTTTTATCCATCTTGGTTGGAATTTGAATCCACTTAGGCATATTTTTAAAATGGGCATGCTAGAATGCCTTTCATATTTGTACATCTGTAACAAGTTCCAACAAGTCAATCTACAATTGTTTCTGGGAGAAGCATTTCAATTCAGGTTTGCCTTATTACTATCACTTAAGTTATTGCATTAGTGCTTATAATGTTTTTATAATATTTTGTCCATGATGAAACCCTGGGCATTGGTATTGATGGCTTTCCTACCCCACTGCACCCTTGCCTCACCCAGTTTTGTGAGGTTTGCCCAGAATATATAGTGTGAGATTAATGTGTGAGTAATATATCATCATGTTATCTCTGACAGTTTATCTGGCACACAACTCAGAGTTTGGGTAGGTCTTGCCTCCTTTTTTGGAGTTGTTTATAGAAGTGTTCTCCATTATAAAAATACTCAAAAGTTCCTTTTTGAAATTGGGAAGTTATGAGACAAATATTGAACCACTAACATATTATCTCTCTTTTCAGCTTTTCGGATGATCCCTTATCCTTTGGAAAAGGGGCACCTATTTTATCCTTACCCAATCTGCACAGAAACAGCAGACAGAGAGCTGCTTCCATGTAAGTTTCAATTTTTTGTATTTCTCTCTCCAGCCAATGAGGTTGGTGTGACTAAAGGTGGGGATGAGAGAGGAGAGAATGATAAATGTTTATGTTCCTTGTCTTTCATTACCCTTCTCCCATACCCTGTACTTTTGATAGCATAGGCATTAAAGTGAATTATGTGAGTGGGTTTGGCTTCCTGTTTCTCCAAGCTCATCAAAGGGGAAGACCTTGATGGACTGAAATGTAGATGAAGAGGTATCATGTGATTGGCTCGAGCACAGAGACCCCTAGTTTGGGCTTATATATTCAGATGAGACATGGGGTTGGTCCATTGTGAAGAGTTCTGCCTGAACTGTTCTGCTGGTCAGATATGGTCTGCCCAGACTGGGGTTTGAGGAGGAAGCACCAGTTTCAGAGGAAGCTGCAGATGAGTCATGCATGGATGGGAGGGCAGCCCCAGGACTCTGGCATCATTGCCAGCCAAGGATTTGTGGGGCAGGGTATGCACGCTCTCCCTACTGAGCATCTTGTGGGTTGCATGCTGGGAGTTGGTTTAACATGTACAGAGGACACATGGGACCTCAGCACTGTTTAAAAGCCCCCAAAAGGAAAATCTTGCCCTTGAGTACCTTACAAGCTAGCTAGTCTAATGGCTCATACTGCATGTGGGAAATATTATAACATTGTTTTGACTCTTCAGGCTAAATAGTTATCAAATTATACTGTGATAAGGATCACATCCAGGTTCTTCCTCTCTCCTACCACCCCTCCCTCTTAACAACCTCACTTATATCAATATCTTGTAGTTATTACACATGAACATGGGTTTTATAATTTGAATAAAGCTTTGTTTTATTTATGTTTTTTTTTAAAAAAAAAAAAAAGAATGCTGTATATTAGGCATAAAAGGTGCTATTGTCCCTGCCCATGAATGCCTAACTCTATCATACCTCTAGATAGAGTGCTGAAGGTTAAACAGCAACATGGGAGAAACAGGCAGCCAAAGGCTATGTCAGATGTTTGGTTATGGTTCATTCAGGTATCCTACCTTTTTTTATTTCCAGCAGGCTTCAGCCAAAGTGCTGAAAAGTCAGTCCCGCCATATAGGAATTCCCTTAGAATGCATTTCACTCCAGCCATAATATTTCCCTTTTGGTCTTCTCCACAGCTTTCCATGAAGTCTCAGTTTATCCCAAGAAGGAGCTTCCCTTCTTTATTCTCTTTACTGCTGGATTATGTTCCTTCACAGCCATGCTGGCCCTCCTGACACATCAGTTCCCAGAACTTATGGGGGTCTTCGCAAAAGCTGTGAGTATTTGTCTGGAGAGAAGCCTCAGGAAAGGGACAGGGAGAGTCAAGAGATGTAGTCTGAGAGAAACTGGGGGTTGTCATTTACAAATGGATATGAGCCTGTACTGACCATTTGCTTACTGTTTAATTTTCATTAGCATCACTGGACTCAGAGAGTTGAAGGTCAAATGAAAAAAGTATAGGTTGTTTAATACATGCCTTGCCACATTCCACAAAAAAATATTTTCAGCAGTTTCCAAAAAATGCATAAGACCCAAAGTGATAAAATAAGTAATTAAGGGAATCCTAGCAAATGAAGGATGTATGACATTTTTCTAATCTTTAGTTATTATGGCTCTTACCTTTAAGAAGGGTGAGATTTACATTTTCAAAGATGATTAAATAAATATTTTTTAATGGCTACAAACCCTTGGCCTGCTTGGGGAATGAGATGAGGGGGTGTGAAGGGCTTATACTATTAAGAAGTAGACTAACATAACACTTAGAAATAGAGAAATCCACTAAAGGTTGTACAGAGTCGCTTTAATAAGAAAAGCTATCTGTATCGACAGGGAAGAACCATTGCTCCCTTCTTGGAAACTGACCATTTAAACCTACACATACATTGAGGATAATGCAATTCACTCCAGCCATAATGTACTGATTTTGAAACTATGTTCCATGAGTTTCAAACATAGGGAACAAGGAAAAGAGTATCAGTTGTTTCCCTGGGACTCCATTCAGATTTCAAGGTGAGTGGAGTCAGAAAGGATGATTTCTAACTTGGTTGGGTTGATTTAATCCCTTTCCAGATGATTGACATTTTCTGCTCGGCAGAGTTCAGGGACTGGAATTGCAAGAGTATTTTCATGCGTGTTGAAGATGAACTGGAAATCCCACCGGCACCTCAATCTCAACATTTCCAAAACTGAACTCATCACTCCTCTTCCCCCACCACCACAACTGCTTCTTCTCCTGTATTCCTGACCTCCACCAGTGGCAATGCCCATCCACCCAGTTACTCAAGCGAGAAACTCAGCAGCCTTCCCAAACTCTTCCTCTCTCATTCCCCACATGCAATCTGTGTTAGCCTTCACAATCTATTGTTTCTAACCTCCTAAGCATCTAGGCATTCAGTAAATGTGATTCACCTCTCCTTCGTCTCCTTTCTTTCCCCATGGCCTCTCTCTTAGTTTAGGTCCTTGTTACTTCTTGCCTGGACTCCTGCAATAGTCTTAACTGGTCTCCTTGCTTTCAATCTTATCCTCTGCCAGTCTTTCATACTGACACAAGAATGATCTTTCTAAATTGCAAATCTGAGCATGTCACTTCCCTGCTTGAATTTCTCCAATGGTTTTCCATCAACTTCAAGATAAAGTCCTGGCTCTTTAGCATGGCATACAAGGACCTTTGTGACCTGGCCCTTGCTTGCCTCTTCAGCCCCAACTCTTGTATAGACACTACTCTTGGGCCATAGTGAATTACTTTCCATCCCCCAGATGCTCTTGCACACCTCCATTCCTTTGCACGTGCTGTTTGCACTGTGTGGCATGCTCTTCACCATCACCAGCCCCACTTGTCCACTCTACTAACATCACTTCATTCTTTCACACTCAGCTTTCTTTAAGTTTCTCCCAAGCTGAGTTAGGTGTCTCTCCTCTGATCCCACAGTATTCCATGAATACCTATATTATCACATTTATTGTATTATAAGAAATTGAAAACTTGTCTCTTTCCCCTTCAGAATGTGAGCTCCTTGAGAGCAGGACTGTATCTTGCCCAACTCTGTATCACCAAAGCTTTGCACAGTGCCTTCCATATAGTAGGTTTCAATAAATGATTATTAAATAAATAAATGGTAGTGGTTTCTGCAGAAAGAATTGGTATAAAAATTAAACAAAGCTTAGCATTTCTTCTTTTCTTTTGTACTTATATGGACTCTGAGAGCTGAAAGGGGCCTTGAACCAATTACCATCAACAATATCCCTGATGGAACTTATCTAGTCTCTTCTTGAATATTTTCAGGGATGGGGAGCTCACCTCTTTAACCTTGATGCCCTCTCTGAATCACTCAGAATGAGTTCTGGATTATTCACAGCTCTTCCTTATACTGATAAAATCTGCCTCCCTTTCAATTTCACTTATTTTTCCTATTCTACCTTCTAAATCTAGATGGAACAACTCTACTTCCTCTTGCAAATTCTTAAGATACCTAATACATTCATGGCCACTTCTAACCTCTAACTCACTACCTTCTCTTTTCTCTAGGCAGAATTTAGTATCTTAAATTCCTTAAGTCTTCCATACATGAAATGATTTCTACCCCAAGTTACCTGCTTGGATGTTTTTTAATTTTTAGGCCTACACTCTTCATTATTTTTTTCTATTCCTAACTCAACCTCTGAGTAAAGAAGTTGCCAGAACTCAGTGTAGATTAGAATACAACTTAGTAAAATTTAAAATAAGAATATATTTACATTACACAATTACTCTTCCCCCTAAAAAGTTTTAAAGCATATTTATAAAAGTGTATCACTGGTCCAGTATTCTTTATTGAACTAATAGCACTTAGTAGGAATTTTGGATCAGAACAGAGATTGTCAACACTAGCATGCATAACATACACCTGGCCCTACCACCAGAAATTCAGAATCTTGGGTTTTAGCACCCAGCAATCCGTATTTTTAACAAGGAACCCCAGCAGATTCTGAGGCTGGGGGCCAAGGACCCTACTGTACTTCCTTCCAAGAACAGTGGTTTCAAGAAAGTTGAACCTTTGAGCAGCCGTTTTGTGGGTACATGGTGTGCTGACAGTGGTCTAGACAAAAGCTTTGACTCTTTTTCTACAGATCAGAGGTTTTACACTAGCTGTGCCTTTGGATCATCTGGGAAGCTTAAAAAAATACTGATGCCTGAGTACCACCCCACGTCCACCCTTACAGGGGCTAAGACTTAATTGGTCTAGGGTACAGCATGGGCATCTGAAATTTCAAATGCTCCCCAGTGACTCCGATGTGCAGCCGGGTTGAGAACCACTCCACAGAACAAAATGACTTCGCTTTAGACACCTAATTGCCTGAAACAACTTTAACCAGGGAGGAATTGGGAGGTGTAGGGATGGTAAAGAGAATACGCCTGGGAGTTCTTCAGAGAAGGCTATACAGCTGTCCCTCCAGAATACTGGAAAGGTGCACTCATTACAGATGTCTGACAAGGGGGGTCACTCTCCTGATTTAATGTTTCCAAAGCTTTAGTTTTGAGTCTAGGATCAAATGATTCATTAAATGAAAATTAAAAATGTGTTTAGGGTCTAAGGTGTGGTAGTTTGGTCAACCTACCTATAATTTTAAAATGTAACATAGATGTTTGTTTTTAAACCTCAGTCTGCGGAATCACATTCATCTTGCCTTTCATTGAGGTTTAGCAGTTTCCAAAACGTCTGGAGAGACTTCGTGGGAAAGGAAGATGGATGGCCTGAATGAGACAAGCCCCATCTCTGTCCTCCTCCCCACCCTGCCCCCAGAGTCTTATCCACATTTCTCCCCTTGTCACTTCATCAGGACACTCATGAAGCCACCCCAACCCCCACCCCTGGCAGGTTATCACAACTGCCCTGCAGGCTGTGTGCAACCATTTGCAGCTTGTGAAAATGATTTTCTGAGCCCTCCTCTGAGATAATGTCCCTGGGATAATGACTTTTAGTAGATGCAGAGAGATTATACTGCCATCCCCCAGGCTACATGCAGCTTGGGAACTCTCCAATGTGTTTACATGTTGATATGCAGCCAGTAGGGAAACCCACAGTGTGAGCAACTGGAAAATAGTAAAATGAGAGGCTTCAACAGACTCCCCTCCTTTGTACCCCTGCCCTCCAACTTAATCTGCCTCAACGATTTTGGATGAACTCCTCCTAGAATGTTTGGTTACCCAAGATAAGGTTGCTCATATAAATAAGTTATTTTTCCAAACCCAGCCTGCACAGAATGTGGGAAGGTCAGCATTCTGACCCTTTCTGCTTTCAAGGACTCTTTCTCTACTCCTCTGGTCTTGCCCCTTCCTTGAGATTGAGCCCCCCTGACTTCTGACTCTCATCTTCACTTATAGGCCCAGACCTCTTTGAAGTCTGATATTGATTACAGTGAATTGTCAATTGTCTGATTGCCATAGGGCACCTGGAACTTCTTCAGATAAGCTTTTGAATGTTAATGAAGCATGTTGGGAGCCATGACCTTCTTCTAAATAATGGTGTTTTGGGAAAAAGAGGTTCAGGAAACTGAAGTGTCACTCTCTTTTATTATTTCAGTTGCTTTTTTCTCAGTATAAGACACTGGTTGAATTATGGTGCATTTTGGCTTAAAATTTGATGGTGTATCTGTGTCCTTTGGATAGAGGTTCTGGACGTTGAGATAGATGGGCTGTTTCAGGGTTGCCTGATATTACTCACTCAGACTTAATGTTTCAGGCAATAAATTTCTCCCTAAGCCAATAAGTAAAACTGCTGTTTCTCTTTGTGCTTTGGTTGAGTCTCTGGCCAAAAAGTATTGACTGATTTTAAATCATGCAAAGAAACAGAAGAGCAACCCAAGCAAGGTATGCTCCTGCAAACTTAAAAAAAAAATTTTTTTTTTTTCTAATGAAAGCCAGCAACCTTTATCTGGTTACTAAATGAAAGGTCTTAGCAGCTTCAGACATCTCACTGTATTGTCTGCTGTTTCCTTCTGGGTGTGGGGTAGAAGGAAGATATGGGGTGTGGAGGAAGAAGGTAGCTTAGTCAAAAGGAGCACATCGCAACAGGGTTCCGCAAGAAAATTAAGCCCTCTAGGAGAAGATTCAGGGTACTCTTTTCTAAATTTTCCCAAGAATGGCAGATTCTAGGTTTGAAGAAGAGAAGTAATTCATTGCAAACATTGGAGAAATTGAGGCTTAATTCTCTTGGAGAACCTGGTTGAGAAGGGCAGGTGCACTCTAGAGAAGCAAGGACCACTGTATCTTGTTGTGCAGTGTGGGAAGAGGGACAATTGCAGACATCAAACAGGTTGAAGCACTCTTGGTTTTCAAAGTCCTCACTTTTGTGATTTTTATCCAAGTCAGGTCAGGTGCCCCAAATAAAGTACACAAACAAACAAAAGCCTTTATTTTGAACAAACTTCGTAATAACATTGCCATTCGTTCTGCAACCCAAGTTGAGGCTCCCTGATATTCCCACATTTTAAGTGTATGAACTTGCTCAGAGTAAAGACTTTGAGTGATGCCTTTCATCTAACTCCACTGCCCCTCTCGGTCACAACTCCAGCAGCTCTAAATCTGTTTTTGTTCAAGTATTTAGGATATGATAACTTCACCAGCAATATCACCCTGTTTATTGAGCCCCATCTTCCAACACCTGTCAGAATCTTTGGTTTATCCAGATCACTTTAGTACTTAGCTCCTCTTTATGGAGTTGAGTATTATAGGTAAATGCTGTGTTTAATGGAGTTTTGGCAGTCCTTGATACCCTGATATCTCTGTCTCGATCCCCACCCCCACCCCTCCCCCTTACACACACACACTTTTAATTACATCTTTTTAATTTTATAATTTTCCCATTTTGGATTAATGCAATCAGTAGACTTGCTCCATATTAGCTTCTGACATCCAGGGTTTTACAAGCTCTTTCAGAGGCAGCTTGAGCAGTAACGACTCACCCCAGGGCTCACTGCCCTCCAACTGCATTCAGGGGTGGTACTCAGTTCCAGCTCTGAACTGAAAAGAGCAGGCAATCCATTCTGAATGCTGGGCATCCCATGTGCTAATCATGAATTAACAGACCTTTGGTCTTTGGTTCGTGCTCTCAACAAAGGATAATTCCAGAAGGTTGTGAGAAACTGGCCATATATCTAACAATCACTTGCAGAAAGAGAACCACTCCACCTTTCCCCAAGCACTAATGAGCTGCCTATTTCTTAACTGCGAATCCAGCTTGGCCTTTCAAGCCCTTCCCAGTATTCCAGTCACTTCTGAACTCTGCCTCTATTTCTGCTAAACTGAACTATTAACTTCTGGTTGTACCAGTTGCTTTCCCATTTTTGTTCCAGCTGGTTATTGTTCCTAGAGTGCCCATCCTACTCATATTTTCTCTCCTTATCATCCTTACCCCATCTCTTTCTCATGATATCCCAACCATTCATCAGTTTATTTCATTTGCCTCATTTAAGTTTTTTTTCCTGATTCTTTCAACAAAATGGTATATCTTCCTTTTCTAAACCCTCCTTTTTCAAAGTGCTCTTTGAGCTTTGCCCTGATTCCTAATCATGGTCTATCTGGTACTGTTACTTTGCTGCATATATGTCTTAGTGGCACCCTCCCCCACTGGACTTTGAGCTTTCAGACAGTGAGACTTTTGTCCTAGACTCCTTTTTATATCACCCAGCACTTAAGTGCCTTACTGAGTAAATATATTTAATTGATGCAAAAGAGCAAAAGAACCCAAGATGGAGAAGGATTCTATATCTTCTTATGCTATCTTGAGGGTTTTGGTTTTCTTTCCCTATTGGTCTCTTAAGATGATCCTTTTTAAAAAGGAGGAGGAGGAAAGATTCTGAGGTCAAATGAATTTGGGAAACCTGCCTACCACCCCTTTAAAGACCCACAATCCATAGAACATAAGACCAGTAAAGGGACCTGTTTAACTCCACTAAATGCATTGTCTACTAAGCTTATTTGACTTCTGAACCAGGTTCCCCCTCTGCATATGTAGTCACATCTATACTACTTTGCTGTAGGAATTCTTGTCAGTGCTGTGCCTATGGACAAGGGATTAGGACAAAGGACACCACGATACAAGAACCAGGTGTTGAACTTTAGCAAGATGATACTTCGGTTATGAACACACAAAGGGGAAAGAACCTATCCAAACACCTTCTCTTCCCTATGTGGGTTAGGGTACCTCTTCTGCCAGATGTTGGATGGTTTGTGGAATGAGGCTGATTCTTTACAAGAACATGGTTGGAATGATTTGAATGATGTTAAATGAGTCTCAGACCAAAGCATTTGGCTTCCTTAAAAGGCACAGCTAATGAGAATTGTTCTCTACCTGGAAAGCAGGAAGGAGTTTAGTAACCAAATGAAAGCGTTCACAAAGATCCACCTAGAACAGCACCTCTTCAACAAGGACACACCCTCCATGGAGAAGCCAGTTTGGCTGCCTTCCCCCAGTTTCCCATGAGAGCACTGCTAAAATCAGGCCAATCAGAAAAGAGTACAGCCTACACAGGTGTTTGGAAAGACAATAGGACCCCAAAGCAGTGCACGACCATATAACAACCTTGACTTTTTAAAAATTGCCTTTTCATTTAAAGTGAGTTCTTCACTCACCTAAGAGAGCAAGTGGTCTAAGCTGTCATAATTTTTGAACCCTTCTGCCCGCACTAGTCATCTGTATGGGCAGCCAGCAGATCCCGCAGACTAGTTGGAAGACCTCAAAACTATGGGCCAGCTGTCAGAGGAGAGAAGGGGGCTGTCAGCAGACACTTCCCTTTATCTAGCAGAGCTGAGGGGCTGGAATGCAGGTTTGATAGTCAATCTATGTTTCCTATAAACATAAATATGAAATTGTTTGCCTTTTGAGATTTCAGTAATGCAGAGACTTAAGATGCAGAGCATGCAGATGGTGGGAGATGTCTGTGTTAGAGTCTTGACCAAGATCCCGGCTGACTTCTTTTTCTTTCTGATTTCTTTGCAGTTCCTCAGCACTTTGTTTGCCCCCTTAAACTTTGTCATGGAGAAAGTAGAAAGCATCCTCCCATCCAGTCTGTGGCACCAGCTAACGCGGATCTGAGGGAAGCCCACCGGTCTCCCACTCACCTCACCCAGCTGGCTGCCACCATATCCTCTGTGCCAACTCCTTGTGGACTGCAAGAAAGCATGACTTTGAAAAAGGGAAGCCATTCCAAGATTTTAAAATGCTCATGGACCGTCCGTTCCATATCAAAAGCTGTTTTTGTTGTACAAAATTCATTAATGTTCAGTTCTATTATATTTTGCCTTCAGAAAAGAAAAAAAAAGTCTGAAATAAATTTTTGTGTATTGCAGCAACAAATCGTGTCTTCCTATAGCTTTCAAGCCTAAAAGTCTTGGTGTTTCTAATAAACCTATGGCGTTTACACTTAATTTACTAGGGAACCAGACCTGCCGGTGCTGTGTACTGAATGCCACACCATGGTTTTCTTTGCTGATGGAATCGTCATCTCAGCTGGCACTTAGACTCCTTACAGTTGGTGGCATGGAAAATGGAATCTCTCTGGCTCAAAAGTACTGTCTTTTTCAGTCCCACACTGAGTGTTCTCATAGGTCAAATACACACAAAAAACTACCAAAATGAAAGACGGAAGACATAAATGAAATAAAACATATATGCCATAACAGGTTTCTCCCACCCAGGGACTACGCATTGAATAGTGTTTGACACTGTAGTTCCAGGAGTCTGTTCATTTTTGCTGTTTGAAAATTCACTGAGAAGAAAAGCTCTGATAAAAAGCTACAGACCCCATGTCTATTGTAGAACCTGACCAACTTTACCAACATTGCCATGTTTATTTCATAACTCCTTATAAGAGTTTTGTTTTTTAAATCATGTTTGCATTCTTGATGCTTGAATGTGAGCATTCTTGTAGTAGTTTAGTGATCTGAACCAAAACGATCACCTGTCCTTGCCACATTTAAAAACCTCTGTATGATTCACACCTTTCTGAGCATCTGTCTTTACTTAAGCAAAAGAAAAAATAACCTCGATTCCTCTATCAGGAGTGAACAGAATCTCTTTAAAATCTCAATCTAGTGCTTAAAAAAAAAAGGACTGTCCCGTAGATAGTTTGTTGCCCTTTTCTTTAGAATCTTCCATCTTTCCCTGCCGTGTTAAAAGGGGCAGTACATGGGGAAAGCCCCAGACCACTTCTTCCCTGTTGCACTTCCTTCCTCCTGGCTCCTGGTCCTGAATGCTGAGCTTTACCCATGAGCAGAGTCCTGTGAGCAGGTAAAGTTGAGGTGCACAAAGGCCTTTCATGCTTTAGGCAAACATTTCTTTGTACCTACTTTGTGCAAAGCCCTAATGGGGATGTGCAACTGGCCTTAAAAAAGTTATCAGTAGGGGGTTGAAACCCATCTACGCAGCAGTAGTGCTGCTGTCAAGGCAGGGGCCATGTCTGCCTTGTTTACCTCTTTACCCTTTCTTCCTCCAGCAGATCTCTTGTCATACTTTTGACAAAACAAATGGTGTGTTGAATGAATTGATGCAATACTTTATAGGTACAAATAAACTTTTCATGCCCAGAGGAGAGAAATTGGTTCTAGCTGAGAAGGATCAGGAAAGTCTTAGAGTTGTGATTTTGAGCTGAAAGGAAAAGAATAATTATTTAATACAATTCTTTGATTTAACAGATGAGGAAACCAAAGCCTGGAGAGATTCTGACTCACTTAAGCTGGGACTCTAAACTGGTTTTGGGTATGAGTTTGAGGACCAGTAGGCAATTAGATATATTGATTTGGAGCTCAGCTGGTCTCCTCTTGTGTACTCCTCAAGTCGATTTCACAGTCCCTGGGGACCTCAGCCTTGAAGCTCGTATGTGACTGATCCTCAGAAAGAAACCCTTGGAATTGAACATCTCAAGTGACCATGGTCAAAAGGCAAGCCAGCTTCAAGTTGGTGTGTTTGTCCAGGGAAGAAGCAGTAACAATCTTTCAGTGTGCAAGGAGTTTTTATTTTTTTAAGACCACCCCACTTCCTGCTCCAAGCCCAGATCCTGTCAAGCCAGAAGGGAATTCCGTCTGTCATGAGTGGGATGTGCTCCACCTCCCACAGAGGGTCAGGATTCTGAAGGCCCATGGCCTCTAGTCTTAGTCTTTTTTGCCTCTGAGAGCATCGTCATCCAAGCCCACGGTGACCCTGAAGCCTGGTGCTCTCTGCTTCCATGGCTCACAACAGGCAACTCTCACTCGCGCAGTGCTAGGCTCCCCTGTGCATCTCACTGCCACCCTTCTCAGGCCTGCAGACCATCCCTGTATGCCTCTCAGCACTCCACTCTCCTTCTTGGCTACCCACAATAATCTCTACAGTGGGAGCCAGCCCTTACAAACTCAAGCTTTTTCCTGCTGCTTCTGCTTTTTCTCCCTGGCAGCTTTTTCTGGGGCCAAAAAACTACAAAATCCAGACTCCTGCTTGAAATGACAAACAGGAGAATGCAGGGAGAAATTATGGATTAAAATCTCAAAATTTATCTTGCTCTACAAATCAAAGATAACCTCCTTTATACCCAGTGTGAATTAGATTCATTTGTTCACACTCCTTTATTTGATTGAAATTTATTGAGCACCCATTGTATGCCAGGGATATCATCAGGTCTCCCAATTGCCCCTTGAATTGCAGCACTTACCACATTGTGCTTTAATTGACTGTCTCCTTTACTGGACCATAAGGAATTCGAATTACACATTATGACTTATTCATCTTCACATCTCCATGATCTAGAACTAGATAATCTATATTCTAGAATATAAAAGCTCAATAAATGCTGGCAGGAAGGTAAAACAGGCTAAGTATCATGGGCAAAGAAGTGGCTGGTGCTAAACCAGAAATGAACATCATTTTATTAGAGTCCAGGAGAAAATAATATTTATTGATCCTCTTTTTAGAGCACCAGCTTAATGAGGAGCTTTTGTGAAACGTTTGCCAAAGTAAAGTTTTATCTAGATGGTATTATTTCTCCCTATTTCAGGGTTCTCAAATGATGATTGTTACCATTTATTGTGTGCCAGATACCATGTGAGGTACGTGATGTGCATTATTCCTTTGAATCCTCCAAACCCCTCTGTGACATGGGTGCTAATGTTATCCCTATTGAACAGGGGCAGTGCAAGGAGCTGGGGTTTGAAGCTCTGAGCCATTCGGCACTTGGCTGCTCTGCAGTTCTGCCTCAGGATACTTGCTCACCTGGCTCCAGCTCCCTGCCTACCTAGTCTCTCTACCTAGAAGCAGATTAATCAGCTGATCTTTGGACCCTCAAATGCCCCAGAAAGGTACAGCACCTGAGAAAAGGACTAAGCGGACTTTCACATTTGCCTTCACATTCCAGCCTTACGAATTATGATAGGAAATAGGACTGCTAATGATCTTAGATTACATGATAGAGGCATAAAAACAACTGTAATGCTGTGGACTTGAAACAGGAAGGGGATCCCTTTAATGCATGCAGACAAGCGTTTCGCACAAGAGGTTTTGAGAAACATTAATCAAATGAGATGCTTGTTCTCTTGGAAATTCTCAGCACATAGAACACTCCCGTCTTTTATAAAGATTCTTACTAACATCTTATAGCATCATTTTAGGAACCGTTGGACTAGATCAATGCCAAATCAGAAGGAGGGTCCCAGAAACAAGGCAAGAGATCCTTCTTAGCATCCTCCATCCTGACCAGTTGGGGGCCTGCCAGACAGAACGTGGAAAGACTCTCAGGCTGCATCCAGCCATGACACCCTGCCACGCTAATGGGCATCTTGTGCTCCACGTCCACTCCTGGCCTGCCTACAAGTCCCCCTTCGTACTGGCCATGAACGTTGGTCCATGAAGCCCCAGCAGGGTCACAGGACCTTCTTACTGTCCATGGATACCAACACAGCTGAACAAAGTAGAGAAATTAAGAATTGGAGCTGCTGTCATAATTCAAGTGTTCCGTTTGCTCTCCTGTCATACAAGAAAAATCTATTGACCATACCTGAGAGAGCCTGTTAAGACCTCGGTTTTGGCCATGGCAACCAGTCAGTAACTATTGCTCTCCTGGGGTAGACACCAAGTGGAAACCCCACCAAGTGAGGTTTTTTCAGGAACTGTCCCACCAACCCCAAGACCTATGGGTCCTATATCTAACAAATTATATTTTATATTATTTTTTAAAGCAGGTTAGTGACAACTAAGATGGTCCCTCTGCAATTAGAATCTGATGTCAGAGTGAGAAAATCCCCTGTTCACTGGGAACTCCCATGTCACTCATTCTGTATTAATGATATTTATTCTCCCTAGTTGTTTTATTCTTTAAAAATAGTTCCCCTGGTTGCAATGTTATGTTAAGCATATTACATGTTACTCCAAAGTCAGTTCATATATTACAGCTTGTTACACTCCTGGGTAAACATTTATGAATAGCTGTCACTCCACAGTTACGGTTTCTCATTAAATATGGGCTGCCATGAGTGGAACCTGAGAGAGTTGTCTGTTGAATTCCTGGCTCCTTGTTTTCCCTGGAAGTTTTCTTCCCCTTCTATTTATATTCCACAGGGAAGATGTGCTTCCAGTAAGAAAAGTCTACCGAAGGAAGGTGGAAAGTATCTTTCTCTAGAGTATTCTTGGAGAGGAGGTTAGAAAGTAGGCAGCTATTCAGGACAGCAGGTTCTATGGAGGCCAGCGAGGGTTTGGAACATGAGTTGTCATGCTGATTTGGGAAGGAAGGGGATGCAAGTCCCAGAATGCATCAAGGTCATTGACAAAAAGTCACAGTAGCTTTCCTTCTACAACTTTACTATCAAAATGAGCTTTTGGGGGAGCGGATGTGGCTCACGTGGTTGAGCACCTGCTTCCCACATGGGAGGTCCTGGGTTCGGTATCTGGTACCTTCTAAAAACAAAAAACCAACAAGCAAACAAATGAAAAAAAAACAACTCAGGGGAGCCAATGTGGTTCAGTGGTTGAACACTGGCTTCCCACTTACAAGGTCCCAGGTTCAATCCCCAGCCCCGGAACCTAAAAAAAAAAAAAAAGAGCTTTTGTCCACAATAGCTATAGAGTTTTTAACTTCTGTGGCTAGCATATTCTTTGAAGTGTCATTAATAGACAGTTTCAGAGATTTAACGAGATGTAATCTTTTTAGTCACATCAATTAATAGAATTCAGAATGGCAACTTTTAAAAGTTTCTGTTTGTTTTGGGATCTAAGCATAAAGCTCTAAAGAGACACTAGCTTCTTTGCTTCATTTATTCATGCATTCATTGAATACATATCATGTACTGGGTGCTATCTGGCTCTGGGAATACATAAGTCAACAAGAAAATGTCAATATGCTTATGCTTGTGGTATACGCAATGTCCACAGCCCTCTGGGGGACAAAGTCTTCATATGCTATTGCTGGGTTGAGGTTTTCACATGGCACCTCCTGCCAAGGAACACCAGTAGTCCTCTCATGTGGCTCTTTGGACTAGTAAACAAGCAACACTGAGCAGCCTGAAAGTCATGCCCAAGTGGCCTTACAAAATTCTTCTCAGTGGGCCCCAAATGCTCTCAAAAGGTGAACAAGTCAAGAGTCACTTTTCTCTTATGCAACTTTGCTAGTTCTGATTTCTCCTACATGCCTTCTTTCAAACTATCTTAGCTGTTGCCCAACATAGTCTGACGAGCCCCAGGCACCTCTCTTTTTCAAGATAAGGAGGAATCTTCAGAGGAAAAGTGACTGTAATGGGGCCAGGGCACCAGAGTCTCTGGAGCCCACTGCCGTCTCCCTTGGCTATAAAGCCAAAGGCCTGAGACCCTTGAGAAATGGAGAATCAGATTGTGTCCAAAATACATCTCAATCTCTTGGGGCTGTCTGTAGCTATATAAGGAGCTGGTCAAGAGTTATTTATCAGAAAGTTCTCGAGGGCAAAGAGAACCTACAGGGCACTTCAACTAGCCGAGCAGTCCCCGGCTCTGATGTGCCTGCAGCTGTCACCAGGGAAGGGTATCGGCTAATCAAATGGCACCGTGATTGTGTTTTCATAAGCAAGGGCTGCAAAGGGCCCCTTTTCTCTTCCCTCAACTCCTTCAAACATCTTTGCCCATATTTGCACAGGGTCTTAGATTCCAGAAAATATTAGAGTCTAAAAATAGTCACGCTATAGGCAAGTTGTTGATGTTTTAACCAAAGTGTAAAACAGAACTATCCAATGATCACTAATCACCATGGCCAAAGACAAGTCTTAAAGAGATCATTCCGGTAATCCACCCACTTTTCCTAAATGATCCAAGTAAGAACAGAGCATTTGAGTCATGACAGCCACTCTAATTTCTTTGCCTTAATCAGCTGCAATTGTACCCACTGATAGCCCCATAACCAAGGGGCCCGACAGCACAATCAGTGAGACCAGTAGGCTCCTCTTTCAGGTCTCAGTAGGAAACATTTTTATACACACAGAATTGAGGACCCATACGCACAACTGCCTTAAAAAATATCTGTATATATCTTTTAGTTCTGAAAGGTCTAACTGGGTACTCAAAAACAAACAAACAAACAAACAAAAAAACCCACACTGGAGTTTCAAAAACTAGGAACTTAGGGAAGCGGGTGTGGCTCAATGGATAGAGGCCCCGTTTACCATATGGGAGGCCCCGGGTTTGCTTCCTGGGGTCTCCTTGTGAGAGCAGGCCGGCCCCCGCGGCGCGGTGGGCTGATGCAGCAAGACCTCACAGCAAGGGGGAGATAAGCAGACACGGAAGAAACACACAGCGAATGGACACAGTAAAACACAAGCAGCGAGGGGGGGGATAAATAAATCTTTAAAAAAACAACAACAACAACAACTAGGAACTTCATTCATCCCACAGCCAGTTTTCTGCCATGGGAGAGATGACTGGACCATATCGTCAGGCTGTTTTCTCCATCTCTCCTATGAAAGATGTGAAGCATATCTCCTAAGATCTGATTGATTTGCTCTGTCATGTATAGGAAGGTGTTTTTGTTTCCCGGCTGCTAAAATAAATGCTATACAGTGGGTTAGCATAACAACAGGAATTTATTGGCTTATAGTTTCAGAGGCTGGAAGGCTCACTTACTCCTAGCCTGGGTATCTTCTGGCTGGGCAACAATCTCTGGGATTCCTTGGCTTTTCCATCACGTGGCAACGTACATAGCGCTGTCTTCTCCCTTCTCACCCGGGTTCTGCTGACTTCAAGCTTCTGGCTGCTCCCCCTGGCTTCTTCTCCTGAGACCAATTTCCTGTGCTTATAAGGACTGCAGCCATATTGGATTAAGGCCCACTCTCACTCAATCTGGGCACATATTAACGGATAACATCCTCAAAGGTCCTATTTACAAATAGGTTCACACCCTCTGGGCCAGGGGTTGGGACTCCT